>KB722765.1:123825-149199 GCA_000349905.1 Volvariella volvacea V23
GGGACGGAGTCATATGAGATCATAACTGGTCGTCTGACTTGACACATGTTCATCTAGAACAAGATTGGGTCATCGGACTCAATACAAAACAAAGGGCATATCATAAATGGGAAGGTAGAGACGGGTAGAGTGGGTATAGGGTACAGGTAAGCGGATGTATGTAGGTAATGGTGATGTGTACGAGGGAGAATGGAGTAATACGTATTATGTATTGAAGATATAATGGAAGGGGAGTAATGGAAAAGGGAAAGGAAAAGGAAAATAAAATGATGAAGATGCTTGGTGGGTGTCAATATGAATGTAAATGCTGGGTGAGCATTTGGTTGGTGTAATGAAGACGCTTGATGGGCATCTGAGTGATGGGCGTTTATGTCGAGGGCTCTTACGAGCCCTGACATTTCTGCATAAGCAACTCAGAGTGCCAGATAGGATGAATTCTTTTGTACTGGGTGCTACCATCATCATATTTCTCTGGCACATCTTTGCTGGCACAATCTTTATCTAACATTACAAAAAATGTTACTGGAATAAGGTATTGTTTGAGGTAATAAACTTGGTGTGTGCTTCAGCCAATGCATATGATCACCACCCTTTCGCACCGACTCCGACCCCTAACCTGAACATTTTGCACACCAAATCACACAGTTCTTTCATGTGATTTAACGTGCAAAATGCTGGACGGGGGATGGGGCTTGAAACCAAGTCCGATCCTCGAGCTTTCGGGCTCCTCCTTGGTGGCGACGACCTCTTGCTTTGATGCACTGACCATGTGTTAAACGAGGAGATTCTCTTTTGCTTCATACAGGTCCTAGCTGGGCTTTGATATCAATTTGTGATGATTGCAAGACTCGGGCATAGAGGGGGAGATAGGAACTCGGGCAATGGTAGATTGAAAGCTTCAAGATGCAAGGCGCTGCTATTTAACCACTGTGAGAGCAGCTACAAGTTGTGACAGGCCTTCTCGCCTTGAAAGCCTATCGGAAATCCGTTTCTGACGCCCAGCGAAGAAGCAGTGTGGTCACGATTTTGAAAAGTTTACGCGCACCCAGATGCTACATGTTCAATTCCTAGAGAGAGAGGCTGAGTGAAGTTTGAGATATACCCAACAGTCGTGGCGAGTCAAGCTAGTAACGTACGCAGCAGCTTCTATTACTAAATCTCCTCCGAGCGATACCGACTTGGTCTCAACCCATACTCGTTATTCGAATAGATATTCAAGTATGTATATGCATCCGTCTTGAACCCAATTGAAACCGGCCCACAAACCCATTTCTTCAAATCATCCTTAACCCGCCTCACATCCTCTAAATCCAAGTAATCTCTCACATAGACGCATATCACATGTTTCCGCTCCTCCAAACAACCGACCTGGCTGGTCGACACCTTGGCCTGTCCGAGCTTCCTCCTCAAACAGACATACCGAACCACCTTGCCCCACACGTCATCAACCCGATTAGACTCGGTCATGATCATCCATTTGCCAACGAGGACGTTGTTGGCCCGTGCAATTTCGTCTATCGCTTGCACCGTCACATACTCCTTTCCCTTCTCGATGAGCGCCTGGAAATTCCTCTGCAGTCCCTCTACGTCCTTGCCCTGTGTCTCTCCGCCTTCGTATTCAGTCAACCTCTTCAGATCTTGGTCTGAATACCGGTCTATGGCGATCCAGGCACAGTATGTGCTAGGTGTCCTGCTAGGAGGCCAGCGATCCAGGAATCTGCTTATCCTGTCTTCGGTACTGGTTTCCATGCGCCAGTGGGTGAGTATCCAATCTCCATCTGAGCCATGATACAGTGGCCTAGTCGGAGGGTCGACCCATTGTGGTTGTGTATCTCTATCTCCGTGTGACGGCGTTGGCATTGACTGCGATCCTTGGGCAGCAGGCAAGTCGCGTTGACGTCGATGAGGAGGAATGTATTGTCCAGGAGGCATTAGTGGCTTAGATCCCTGAGCACTTGTTCTTACTGGCAGGCAGTGAGTGTGAGAAACCTCATGATAGGGAGGGACTTTAGCTGACATCACGTGCTGGCGCTTTGCCACTGACACTAATTGAACATCAATTGGAGGTGTACACGCAGTGTGACGCTCAGAACATGCTGCTTGACCATAATCAGCTAGATTGGATAGCAGCAGAGTTCTGTTGCCGTAGAAATGAATGGTTGGAATCGTTTCATCCGATCCCATCCTAGGAGTACCCATGGAGGAAGGTAGTAATAGGTAGGCTCCCGTATGGAAGTGGACGAACAACCTTGGTGATAGAGGGAATACATTTGGGTCGTTATTAAGAATTAACAGCCAGGGCTTAACCTCTTTCCCCAGGTCGGAAGCCATATAGCCTCTTATTTGTCCAAAAACGGTACGCATGGATCTAACAATGTACCTCGTAGTCTCTTTAGCCCCAAACAGCCTTCCAACACGATCAGAAGCTTGGATACATTCGAGTCCCGGAGTTTGGTGCAGAGGGTAGTGAGTTGCTCTTTGAAGAGGTTTTGGGATGTTTATCAGGATTGACGCGAGAGTCTTGTAATGCCGTTCGATGACGGCACAGGAGTTCCCGTGCATTGTGCGAGACAGACAGGAACAACTTGTGACGCGGACAATTTTCTATATCGCTACCAACAAAGTCCCAGGTTTTTTACTCGGCGATACAACTGAGGGCCTCAACTATGCTCTCGTGTGCATCCATAAGGAGTGCACCCAAAAAGGTACTACTCAACTCTTCCGTCTAGATGCTAATGAGTTATTAGGATGTGGTGCGCGGAAGGAAGAAAGACGACCTTAAGGCCGGCAGGGGGATTTGAGAAGAATTCTATTGCAGGCTCATAACCCAGCGCCAGGATATACATACTTCTTCTGCGCCATTAAAACATACACTCAAAGTAAACGCCGGGGATGGGCGGTGAGTGCACGTTCGTATGCTTTCAATATAGTCCTACTGACCATGTGGCGCAGCTCATAGGCTAGTCGAGACTTGCTGATGCCCGTTGCCTGATTGGTAGGGATAACCCTGTCGTGGTGTTCATTGTCTCCCAGAGACGTTCACAAACGCATAGCCCAGCAATAAAACAATGCCTCCTTGACAATGACACCAAAAGCCCCTTTTCAAGCATGCGTGTGTTGTATACCCATGATGAGGATTAACCACAGTGCATTCTCAGCTTGTTATCATTTGAGACGCTGTGGCGCATGTACCTAGGTGCAGGGTCTGATACTGTTCACAATTTCAGTATTTACATGATGGGCGAAATGGAGTGTACCTCACCAGTGAATGCAGCCAAGAGATATGCGGCCAAGTTCCCTTTGTGCATCGCTGCGAGGACCTTCAACTCGTCATGATTTTTGGTAGACCGACATTGATCCTTGTTGCCATTCAGAAAAATAGCGCTGAGAAGTTGTGGCGGAATGGGGGATGCATAATGGGTAAGGAGTTCCGGTATCGTACTCACAGCAGCGGGGCTGCACGTTTGTAGCATCTCAATCTGTGCGCTGAGGTCCTGGTCCGCGACCGCGTCTCCCGAGAAAGCGACATTGTCAAGCCATTCAACCAGTTCACTGGAAGCGGTTTGCATAACGACCCAAATCGAGTGCGGCGTAGTGGTAGTAGGGGCACTAAGGATTGATTATCTGCATTGCTCTCCAGCGTACACATGCACCGCTTGAATATTGTGATTCCATCCATCATCGGTTGTATAGGATTGTGGGCGCAGAGAGTTGTGAATGCATGGTCTATCCCATATTAGGCCAAGATATGCAACGCACCGGTGAATGCACTAAGGATACTGTGACCGCCATGACCCATGTTAGTGAGGGTATCCAGCGATCCTTCGTCCTGTGCGCCTCACGTTGTTGTCCTTGGCACCTTTGAAGACAGGCCCTGAAACTTTGGGCGGAATGTGTCTCCAGGCAGGTCCACAGAAGCGACTCCTTGCAGTTCCTGTCTCCGTGATTATCAAGCACCTCTTGGGAGGTACATCTTCAGCGTCTTTAGGGTCTATTACCTAGTGGACGTTTGCAAGGGGTTCCATTTTGATAGTCATATGGGGCCCAAAGGCAAAGCTAAATGATAGTTACGCTGGCCATGTATCCGGTGTGTCGCCGCTTAAACTCAATCACGGAAACTCACAACCAGATGAGTGATATTCGATTCCTCCATAGAACGTAAATGAGAGCAGTGGGGGTTGATCATATAGCTTTATTCTAGATGACTATATGCGCTAACTTTACCGTAAACTATAGAATACAATTTTCAACGTTCTAAGGGATGAAATCAAGCTAGGCAAACTGCGATATCGATGGTAAGTGTGGTAAGCATTAGATTAGCCCTCTAAGTTGACTGGATGACCGCGATGTAGCGAGGTGACCAATATGCAAAAATGGGGATTAGTGGTGTAAGCGACAGTGCAGCAGTTTGATAGCGATGAAAGGAGTGAGGGGGTTAAATTAAGGGGTCAAGATAAGGGGATGGCGGTAGTGAGGGGCGATGAGGAGTCACAACGTCAAAAACACAGGGGATCAGAGAGAACGTAGGCACCCTGGTATAGAGCGCCACTTCTGATAGACCTTACCGACAGACGTTGCCAGCTTCTCCCCGCTCCTTTTTCCAACCGTATTACATGTCATGATTGCAAGATTGACATGCATATTGTTTACGGCAACTTCTCGTGGAGCCTCTTCACAAACTCCTCATTATCACTAAACACCTCGACGAGCACCTCCTTCACATTCTCCACGTACACAAACCTAATGCCCTCCTTGACGCTGTCCGGGACATTAGCCTCGATGTCGGCTCTGTTCGCCGCAGGTGCGATGATAGTTTTGATCCCAGCTCTGTGAGCAGCGAGGATCTTCTCTTTCAGACCGCCGACGGGGAGAACTTGACCTACGAGGGAAATTTCACCAGTCATGGCTACAAAAGTAAATTAGCAAACCCGAAGCTCAAGTCCTAACTCAATTCACGCACCAATATCAGGACTAATCCTGACACCCTTGAACAGCGAAACAAACGCCGACAACAGAGCTGTTCCCGCACTCGGGCCTTCCTTTCCGATGCTTCCTTCGGGCATATGAACGTGGACATCCCTCTCGGTCAAGAACTGCTCGTCGGCAGATGAAGTGATGCCCAAGTCGTAGGCGTGGCTCTTCACCCATGACAAGCCGATTTGGGCGCTCTCTCGGATGACTTCGCCCAGTTTGCCGGTTAGTTGGAGTCCTCCTTTGCCGGGCATGCTCTGAACGACGCGCGTAAGTCAAGAATGCGAGCGTGGCTTGTAGGACTGAGACTTACCATAGCTTCGACGGGCATAACAGCGCCACTGCCATTACCCAAGTACCCCAACCCGGTGCTGACACCAGGCGGCGGCGGCTGAACGTACATCCTATCCTTCTGGTAAACAGGAGGTCCAACGTAGTCCTTCAGGTTTTCTCCCGTGATCCGGATATGAACGCTCGAGGGTATAGGCATCGGTTGACGCTGTTGGGTTGTGACAGATTTGCGGTGAGGGTCGGCAGCTTCAGAAGCGGCTTCCGTCGTTGTAGAGGTAGCGGTGGGATCGGGGTTCATAACGGATTCGTTAGGCAGAGGCTCTTGTGATTCAACAGTTGAGGTGGTGGCGTCTGATGCTGGTGCATCAGTCGTCGCCGTACTTGCAGGATCGGGTGTCGCAGCGGCAGCCGGGGTAGGTTCAGGGAAAGTCTCTTCGCCTAGATCTTGAACGAGTTTCAGGGCAGCTTTACGATAGATCTACCGAAATCAAATGAGCACGTTGTGACGTTACGAAAGAGAATACCGCCCACCTTGTCAATGTGCTTCTTCAAATTCCTAACACCACTCTCTCGGCAATAATACTTGATCAATAGATCGACCGCATCCCTCTCAAGCTGCACATCCGCGTCTTTCAATCCCGATGCGTCCTTAGCTTGAGGACCTAGGTACTTTTCTGCAATCATGGCCTTTTCTTCCGACACGTATCCGCTGACTTCGAGGACTTCCATACGGTCGAGGAGCGGGGCGGGTATCGTTTCCAGATTGTTGGCTGCGAAGGAGAGATTGAATTAATACGCTATCAAGTTGACTTGCAGAAAAGGAAAGTGACTTGCCTGTACAGACAAAGAGAACGCGAGACAGATCGACGGGAACGTCCATGCTAATGAATTAATTAATATCAAATCAATTAAATAAAATGAGAAACTAGACGCACTAATGGTCCAAAAAGCTGTTATTTTGCTCAGGATCCAGCATTTCCAACAAGGCGCTAGCGGGGTCTCCATTGATCCCACGTCCAATCTTGTCAACTTCGTCGATCAGCACCAAAGGATTTTCGGTCCCAACGCGTTTAAGAGCTTGAATAATTTTGCCGGGCAGTGCTCTAAAAAAAGACAAGAAGCGATTAATACCCATCGAGAACAAACAAATTACACCTACCCAACATAGGTCCTCCTGTGCCCCTTAATCTCCGCGACGTCCGTCAATCCTCCGACCGAAAACCTGAAGAACTGTCGTCCCAACGCTCTGGCAATACTCTTCCCGATACTCGTCTTGCCAACACCAGGGGGTCCGGCTAGACAAATGATCTTGCCTTCGACGGTTCCGCGGAGTTTGCCAACAGCCAGGAATTCGAGGATGCGATCTTTGACGTCTCGCAGACCGTAGTGGTCTTCGTCCAGGACGCGCTGGGCGTGAGTGATCGAGTAGTTTTCAGGAGAATGTTGGCCCCATGGGATCTATCACGCACGAACAAGTCAGCCAAACGAAGACAGAGAAAGAGCTGAATCCTACCTGCGTCAACCAATCCAAGTAGTTCCTAGTGACGTTCGCCTCGCTAGCCGCGGGCTCCAAGCTCGCCAACTTGTTGATTTCCTCCTCAAACACCCGTCTAACGCCCTCCGGCATCTTCAATGCCGCAGCTCTCTCCTTGAACTTTTCAATCAACTTGTCCTTCCCGTCGCTCTCCATGCCCAACTCCTTCTTGATCCCTTTCAACTGCTCCATAAGGTAGTACTCTCGCTGTCGCTTGGCTATCTTGGAATCGACGTCGCGGGCGAGTTTACTTTGCAGCTGAGCGTTGATCAGTTCCTTCTTGAGGACCAAAAGAGCTTTGCGGAGCCGGTCGTCGATCGCCAAAGCCTCGAGCACATCCTGCAACTCTTGAACCTCTCCCGTAGACACCGCAGCCGCAAAATCAGCCAATTTGTCGGGCTCATCGAAAACGTTGGCAGCGACTTGATTGATTGAGAAGTTGGTGATTTGGTCGCGGAAGAGTGGGTTGAGTTGAGCGATGTCCTTGAAGACAGAGACGATTTCGGACATGAAGGCGCGGATGTACTGGTCGTCCTTGTTGTAGGGCAGAGTAGTCAGGTTCTCGATGTTGACGATAGAGATGTCGTGGTTGTGCAGGAAGGAGGTTTGAACGGGGCCTATTATCGTGCATGAGACGAGGAAGAGCAATCGTGAAGTGTGAACTTACCATTGGGGATGGGTGCGACCTGACCTTCCGGCGGTGGAGTAGCCGGTGGAGTAGGTAGCCCATCTGCACTAGTCTCCGCCTCAACATTCGCCGTAGACACAGCTCCAGCCTTGACGAGTTCCGTAATCTTAATCCTCCTGTGCGGGTAGAGTACAGCCGTCAAACCTTCCTCCACGTCGCCAGGCGACGCGCCAGGACTAGGAGCAGCGTTGAACACACTCGTAATCTGCGCAAAAACTCCTACAGGATGGACTTGATCCAAATCGGTGATAACATCCGAATCGGTATTTTCGTCTTTGAGCAGGAATGCACCGAGGTAAGGCTGGCCGCGCTTCATCATTTCTTTGACAGCTGCGACGACGGAGGGGTTGCGGATAACGACTGCCTTGTAGAAACCGGGGAAGAGAGGACGACGGGCGATGGGTAGAGCCAAAACCTGGGGGTAGTTTTCGGGTACGGACTGCTTAGCTATTGAACCGGGTGCGGAGGAAGGAGGTGGGGGAGGCGGCGATGACGAAGGCGGTGGGGAGGAAGAATCGGAAGGGGAGGATGGTGGATCGTTGGAATGGGTCCCTCCATCGCTCGAACTTGACGAGGAGTGTGCTGATGAAGGAGGTACGGAGGAGTCCTCGTCATGCCCTGCTGGCCGACTGGGTTCCTCTGAGGACGACGGGGGTTTGGCTGGATCATCGGGAAGATCCTCCGACGAGGCCTCTTCACCGTCTTCCTTCTGACCTGGCTTCCCGTTGACCCAGCGGGGCGCCTGATACAGCGAGCTTGACGGTCTAGCAAGGCTCCTCGCTGACGAGGCAAACGCAGCACGCGGTATTACATCTGCTATACGCCTCCTGTGGGTGGTTGTCGAAGTGGTGGTAGCGAGACTATGCCATATGCGAGGACGAGCGACAGTGTTGCGTAGGCCTAGAGTCAGCCAGTTCATGGAGAGTCAGCGGTAGAGATGAGGCAAGTCGACGCAACCAGAGCCGTTGAGCAGGTCGTGGGCTTGGTCGAGGTCGTGTTGCGCGATGAGCAGTAAGCAAAGTCGCAAGCCGGGGCTTTCCAACTTTTTCGGCCTGATGACGAAATGCATGACAAAGCCCATTAGGTAAGATTTCCCACGCCCATTTGCTCGTCGGCTTGGCCTCGACGGCGAAACGACTGGCAGACGACCGAACTCTGCTTGGCCACCATTGCAATTAGGAGTAGACATATAGGGCGCCACCATTGCAATTAGGAGTAGACATATAGGGCGTCTGATTGAGGAGCCCAATGCTCCTATCGTCGTCTCCTGACTTAAGCATTCAATGTGTCAATGGGCTGTATATCTAGGACGTCTGTGTGCCCGAATACCAGCGTCCTCTAATGCAAAAAGCTGTCCCAGCCCCAGCGAGTACTCCAAGTACGATCCCCACTACTATCCCTACCAAACACGAGGCACGTACATTGGTACTATGCTTCGATGGAACTAGCAACGAGTCAGATTGCTTTGACTTCCTCGTCGATTCTATTGCTAACCGTACGTCCGCAGGTTTGGCTCCAAGGTAACTCGCACATACACACGGAGGCCGCGTTCCACTCGAACCAACCAATACGATAGAACTCGAACGTCATAGACTTCTTGCATGCCCTCAAGAAGGACGACAAATCAATGCAGATGGTCTATTATCAGGTAACCTCTGTTTCCATTATCCTCGTCGTGGAGGGCACCAACCATGATTTGTCTAGGCTGGACTTGGGACATGGTCCCCTCGGAAGTTCGTGACAAGAATGGCTAGAAAAGTATCCAAGGTGCAATGTCAGCTACTCACATAACGACTTGATTGCTTATTCTCTTCAGGCCTTGGACGAGATGTTTGCTTGGAACTTAGATGCGCATATAATAGGTATGGGACTCATATAAATTACTCTGCTGCATGCTTACCCCACTAGATGGATACAAGTTCCTCATGGAGCACTGTACGTCCCACAGACTGCTCTCAGGAGATTGCCGCTGATTCTCCTGTAGATATCGCAGGCGATCGCATATGTCTCTTTGGTCGGTCCACTTTCTAACCTCAAAATTGTCCTCTGACAGTATAGCGTCTCCTCAGGTTTCTCTCGAGGCGCATACACGGCTATGTGGTACGTCAAGCCTGCATGAAAACAGTTCTCGTACTTGCCCACTGATTATCAGCCAGTCTCGCCGGTATGATACACAAAGTAGGCCTTCTTCCAGCAAGCAACGCAGAGCAAGTCCCATTTGCCTACAAAATGTATACCCGCGCAGGCCAAGAAGGGTGGGACGAATCAAACCTCTTCAAGGAAACCTTTTCCGTCGATGTCGATATCGAGTTTATTGGCTTATGGTCCGTCGCGACCATCGCTCCTTACATACCCCAACACAAGATACCGACCTATGCTTCCTCATTACAGGGACAACGTCAATTCAGTGGGCTTCATCCCACGTCGTCTACCATTCACCCAGTCAAACACTATCGTACACAACTTCCGCCACGCGATATCGCTAGATGAGCGCCGTGCAAAGTTCAAAGCCCAACAGTGGATTCGGACGAGCGAAAAAGGGGCTCTCATGAGTGTTACCGAGCAGAGAATTCAGGAAGCCATCGAAAGCGGGAACAATGGTAGGAATGCCGATGCAGGTGGGAGCGGAAGTGCTAACGGGGCCAATAATGGGGCTGGAAGAGCGAAGAATATATTGAGTAATGTGAAGGATACGTTGCATAACCTTAGAATTAAAGATCTGGAAGAGAGGTATTCCAAGGATCCGAAAGTACCTACTGACGTATTGGAGGTTTGTGCCGTCTCTACACCTTCAAAGGACGATCCGAGCTTATATGTTTTGACGTTTTCAGGTTTGGTTTTCTGGGTCTCATAGCGGTAAGTCCTTGATCCATCAAGATATCGTAAACTCGCTCACATCTTCATGCTAGACGTCGGAGGCGGTAGTGGTGCGCACACACTTTCCTCCCACACAACACCATCTAACTTCAAACAGTCCCAACAGGAACAGCCCACAGCCTCGCACGCATCCCCCTCCGCTGGATGATCCGCGAATGCTTCAGAACAAAGACAGGAATCATGTTCAACACCGAATCTCTCCGCCGCCTCGGCTTCGCGAACCCAGAGTCCTTACTACAAGAACCAGGGCATACACGCCCCAAGAGGCTCGATCCTGACCCAAACCTTGATTTTATAAGAGGCAAAGACGAAGATCCCTCCCCTCGTGTATTGCTGGATCCAGAGCAAGGCCAAGGCTCGCCTTTCCTGACCGAGGAAGAGCACGAGCTCCAAGACGCCCTCTCCCCGATCCACGATCAACTTTCTATCAGGCGCCTATGGTGGATCCTCGAGCTCATCCCACTACGGATTAAAGTCATAAACGATCTGGCCCCAGACGAGGCGCCGCAGTTGAAAGCTAATTTGGGACAGGGAAGGGAGATTCCGGATCCGACAAAGAAGGATTTGTATGTGCACAGGAGCGTTCTGACGAGGATGAATGCGAAGGACGCGACGGGGAAGGAGGGAGCGTATGTGCCAAAGGCAAAGTTTGATAAGGGTGATGTAAAAAAGTGGATTGACGATCCTGATAATTAGGTATTTGCGAGTGAAGTACCGGATGAGCTCGCATGGCGGTGGTGTTGATTAATCTCTACCGATCTTGTTGCAACTTAATTTACACGAAGGAGACAACCCCTTCGCGAGCATTGTACGTCCAAGGAGTCAACGTTGATGTCAAGGAGAGGACGTGTATTAGTGAGGCGTCCAGCTGTAGAGAAAAACAAACGGATACTCAATCGCATCAAAATATTTTGAACAAGAACGCACTTTGGCGTTGGTATTCTAGATGTCCCTCGTCACCGACAGGTTATTCTTCTTCGTCCGTACTTATCGGTATCTTCCTTCGTGGGTCTTCCTGGGATGAGATCAGATAAAAAATTCCAACAAACCATTTCTACAGTAGATGAAGCTCTCTTGATATCTAACCTTGCTTATCATGATGGACCAGTATACTTTGAGTGTTAAACTGCACGTACACCTCCCAATGACGCTCATTCACTGGTAGTTCTGGATCACCGCCATCCCGCCTGAAAGGCGATTTGAGGTAGCAACACTCAGACTATTCGGTGATGGTGGTATAAACCAGGTTTTCGCAGCTTGGTCTCAAAGGTTGTTTTAGAACTTAACTGAGGGGAGGACGCGAAGGGCTTCTCAGAAGTGGGTGTATCCCATCATCTGCAAATCCCAATGGGCATCGTAAACGGCTATGTCTATTCAAAGACACCATCTGAACCGATTTTCTCAGTCGCCGCTGCGTATGCTTTGACAGGAGTAGGCATTTGGTGTTCGAGCCATTATATCAATGCCTTGACCATTCTACTTAAGCAATTGGTTTTTATGGGCATTGTATGTGACCAGGGTGTATACAGTAGCATTTACCCCAGAACATTCCCGACTCATGAAATGGATTCGGCTGCAGACGCAGACAGTAGGTTTTTCGAGGTAAAGAATAAGGTACCTTATAAAGCTCGGCCAGTCCTGTTGGTCAGCATGCTAAAGAAGCTTTTCGACGACGACATCGAGAAGGGAAAGAATTATGTGATGGTGCAAGCGATAGACGAAATTGCACGGGGGCCAAAAACGTCCTCGTTGGCAAATGGATGATTATGGCCGAGTCTAATCGAGTTGACGAGGTGTGGGAGAAGGTGGTTCGGTATATCTGTTCGAGGAGAAAGTTCGGACAGGCCAAGGTGTCGACCAGCCAGGTCGGTTGTTTGGAGGAGCGGAAACATATGATATGCGCCTATGTGAGAGATTACTTGGATTTAGAGGATGTGAGGCGGGTTAAGGATGATTTGAAGGAATGGGTTTGTGGGCCGGTTTCAATTGGGTTCAAGACGGATGCATATACATACTTGAATATCTATTCGAATAACGAGTATGGGTTGAGAGACCAGTATTTTCGCCATCAGTGCAAGCCAAAGAGCTATCCTAGCCCAGGTCTCAGCTGGAAGTTTTGATTCAATATCGGAGTCGTTCGAAGGACAAGTCCGCTATGGCTTACGTGCGGGTTAACAGAACCGTACGATGCTTCCATTAACATTACGTTGATATTTTTGGGTAATCATATGAGCATTTCTTCTACATCTCGCAACCAATTCTCTTCAATCCGCTCGCGTGCGTCTCCCCATACTCGCTGAACTTCAACTCGTGTGTCCTTATCTAATAGGCGCCTTAAATTAGGGTGCCTCTCCACTGTCAGTTCCACTTCCTGTTCTGTTTCAAACGTAAGTCTCTTCAGCGATTGTGGGAATACGCCATTGCATGTCGAAAATGCTAACAAGTAGTCTTTTTCATCGTCGTCGTCATCACTATCGGATTCTGTGAAACCGGAATTCTCTTCCTGCACATCGGCATTGGTACTATCCCTGTGTATAGGTGTGGTAAGGTCGGATCCCTTACACTCGTATAAGTGGTTCGTAGGATGGCCCAGTGCCCGCAAAAAGTATCGGGGAAATTCATTGGAAACTATAGCATCTTCGTAAAGCGGGATGGTAAGGTACTGAAGTTGAGGAAATGCCGTAGTAAGGTAAGGCAGGAAGCCAGCTGGAAATGGTCCTGGCGAACGACTGAAATGGACATGAGTTATGCTGGGGAAGTGAGTGGTGGCTTTTGGTGCTTTGAGCTCGGGATTGAACAATCCGTGAAGCGAAACTCGAGAGAGGTTGGGATAGGGTGAGTGTAGTAGACCCTGTGCGTCACGAACAGGCTCTGTGGCAGCGTTCAAGAAATAACAAGATTGAATGGCTTGTGAATCTCACCCTCAAGGTCGTCTGGATCCACGAGAGGGAAAAGAACGTGCAAGCGATTGAAGTAGAGTTTGACGGTCAAACTCTTCAAATGACCTGAGAGGAGCTGGACGAGATCATATAACGGATTCAAAACACAACCCCTGTCTTCGAAATGTCCTCCAATGATTATCTGATCCTCCCCATCATCGCTATCAGAGTCCTCAGTCCAAGCGTTCCATATATCCACCAACAGATGTCGAACAACGAAGTTAAGAGATTGACCATGACCCTCGGAGTCCATTGCGTCCTCCGCTTTTCGTCGCTGTACCAAGTCCTCGAAGTCGCAGAGTTCGTACCAGCTCGTGAGGTGAACGGTTTGGTAAGTATATGGTTTAGAGAGGACGTTGAAAGATTTGGAGACAAGTAAAAGCGCTACACCGGTTTTCCCGCCATCTGTGCAGGCTAGGGAAAAGATTCTGGACGAGATTTCGACTGGGAGCTTTGATATTACGTCGAGGTTCTTCATGTGTGCAATAGCGGCAGTTGAGGATGGTGACCACCATGTATTCATGAATCGGGCGAGACAATGCCCTGCCTCGTCGATGGTAATTTGTGGTTGATTGCGGTGATACCTCTTTCAGACTCCGATCTTCCATTTCAAAGACATACTGGCTGGCTATGTTGCCCCAAGTGGATGCTATGTGCGCCTAATTATTACAGGAACGAGCATACAAAGTGCCCAGAGTTTAACGCCAAGATACTTAACCACCACCTGGCGAAAACGCGCTCCTATTCTCATATGCTCAAGTCAAGGCCTTTCATAGTGCGGGACAAGATTTGCTCTACATTCGTAGCTCTTCGAGAGGATTATCGCCCTCAGGTGGTCTCATTCGCGGACCACAGTCCACGCCTGCTGTTGCTCGGCCAACAAAGTACCCAAGGACTTGCAGGACAAGTTAGTCGGTGGGTTAAACATTGAATATTGAAGTATAGTCATCATTAAGAGCAGTGAAGGGACGAGGATATTACCAATGAATTTGCAGTCCGTTTCAAGTTGGCACAAAGAATCGGTTAAAAACCAGAGAAAAGATTGCTCAGTCAGTGAGACTAACCCTAGCATATAAATTTCAGCTAACAAGTACGATTATAGCGGTACATCGGGAATAGCAAATTCATTCGACTTGGTCCATTTTCCATATGCGTTTCGTACATTCCCATTGATTTCCCTGGAACATCAAGGGGTTAGATACCAAGTCGATGCTACAAGCAGGCCATGAGAGAAAACACACCTTCACATTACGACAAGTGAAAAATTTTTTGAGATAGCTAATTATTTGGATTATGTCCATTTCCAATACCCATTCCAACGCGAACAAGAGTTTCTAGCGATGCCTTTCCGTTGAGTTGTAAGTCTTCATCCCATTCTATTACTCCTTTTTCAAATAGCATAACAATAGTAGAGCCACCTATGTACGAGTTCAGTCACTAACAGGAAGCACATGGTTAAAAGAGACTTACCGAACGCAAAATACCCAAACTCTTCACCACGCTTGACGAATTGACCTTCTTCCACTGTAGTTTGAATCGTTCCCACCATCATCGCTCCAACGCACACTGCCATGACTCGACCAAACTGCGGGCTATCAATGGGAACAATCTTTCGTGCGTTTTCGCCGTAGACATCGAGAGCGGTTCGAATAGCTTGAGGCTGGATAACGCCTCGTAAGTATGAATCCGCAGAGTGATAGACATAGAATGGGGTTAAGGATGGGCGATAGCAACTCACGTTCACTGTGTAGTACTCCCCAGCAATATACGTCATCTTCCCGATTCGGCCGTCTACGGGGGAGTGGAACCTATGATAATCCTGCGGCGCCAATCTAAAAATCGCCAATGCGCCACCGGTATACTTATCCACGTCGTCCTTGTAAGTGTCTCCCAACAATCTCGAGACGCTGAACTCGCGCCCTTTGATCCAGATACGAGTGGCTTCGCTAACGCTCTCGAAAGCCATGAAGCGACAATCGGCGGCGCTAACAAGACGATAGGGGTTCTCGGGTTGTTCGACTGGTCGAGCGGAAGCCTTGAGTTTCCTATGAGCGATGCCGTTAGTAACGAAGAGAGTGTATAGCCGTAGACGAACCGATAGAAGAACTCGTTGAAGTTTTCTACGGACAAAACCAGTTAAAGGAGTTGTGAATCTCGGAATGAAGGACTCACTGAAGGAGTCGAGGGGATCCAAAATTTCGTCAGTATTCAGTTGATGGAATTCGATAAAACCGGGGATATCGCGAGCAGATTCGGGAGCATCGTACTTGATACCTTGCTTGATTGACAGAGACTTGAGTAGTCCTCGGGCTGGAGTGTGATAATCGGTCAGCATATATCCCACAACTAACTCTCTGGAGTTTACCTTTAGCACTCTCCATGCGACCTTTGGCACCCTGAAAACGAATGCTAAGCATGAATCTTCAGACAATATGTACCAGACGCACCTTGTACAACAGTCGGATACCTAATCTCACATACACCTGCATTTTTTCCTCCTCCAGTTGACCCGTCATACGGTTTTGTACAATAATGTTAGCAGAGTTCTATAGCGGCCGTAAGCACAAGTAGTAGTCAAGGGAGTAGAACTCGACTCACTGCACCAAGCTTATAATCACCACTCGAAATCTTCGTCAGCACCTTCGTGTACCACTTCCTCTGTGCCTGACTGGCCGTCACGAAATTGCCAACTACAATCCTATCAACCTTATTCCAGTCCTTACTCGCGCAAACCGCCAAGTGCGTTATAATATCCACTTCAGCTTTCTCTCCCATCCGAGGTCGATGACACAGAGGGCAATTCTTGACATTGATAACACGCTCGACTGACCCATCCTCCGACCCAGCTCCGTTCTCAACACCCGAACCCGAACCAGACGAAGGTTCAGCACCGATGCCCTCCCCCTTTGTTTTCGACTTTTTGGTTTTCTTGCTTTGTTCC
Source organism: Volvariella volvacea V23 (assembly GCA_000349905.1). Taxonomy (NCBI): domain Eukaryota; kingdom Fungi; phylum Basidiomycota; class Agaricomycetes; order Agaricales; family Pluteaceae; genus Volvariella; species Volvariella volvacea. Next base: position 140,067 of record KB722765.1, read on the forward strand.
TTTCTTTCTCCGCCCATCGTATCCTTCGTCGTCCGTTTCCGAATCCCAGCCGTGAACCTGATCATCCTTCCACCACCACTGGAGTTGCCGTTACCTCCAGGCGTGGAGGCACCACTATCCAACGATGGCGTGTCCAAAGGCGAAGTGGAGCCCGAAACCGGCGTTGAAGCAACAGCCGTAACAGTCGACTCGGTCGGGCTCCGCACAGGCTTACCCGCCACCTTCCCCCCGAGGTCCTCGCCCGCCGAAGTGAACCCAGAGCTCTCCTCTCCCTCATCCTCTGCATCATCGCCCGAATTATCCACCGCACCAACACCGCGGTTCTTTATGACTACACGGTCGAGCGGGATCTGCGATGGCTCGGTCCTGTAAGAATCGTCTCCCAACACTGCCGTGACACCGGCAACGTTCGGGCCGGTAAAGTCCAGCCCGTCTAGCTGCAGCTCTTTGCCCTCTCTGTCGCTAACGCCGAGAATGGGCGTGGCGCTGACACTCGAGTCCTCCTCGTCCCCTTCCTCTCCTCTCCCGCCTTCCCGCTTGTGTACCCTTCTCTTCTCGCTATCCGGCCTCGTCAGCTCTTCTTCGAGGCAGGTGACGACTTGATCAACAGTTAAAGTATCTTCCTCCATCTTCTTGCCAAACTTGGTCCAGAATGAGTTGATGGTCTCGGGTGTGAGGGTCGAGCCGAGCGAGTCGAGCATAGAGGTCAACTCGAGATGCGAAATCTGACCAACATCGTCAGAGTCGTATTGGGCGATGTATTGGCGCCAGAAACGCTGGCGGAGCGCTGCATATGGCTGGTACTTGGCACTGATACGTGGAGGGAAAAATAAGGCAATGGAATTATCAAGCGCAGCAAGACGTACCGGAATGAGATGGTCGGGGTGTGCTTGCTTGATATCCCCTTCTCCGTAACCAGCTGCAGGGTGTAATCCTTCATATCCCCCTCCAACTGTCCGGCCCCTCCGTCTTCATCAAACTTGTACAACCCAGTCTCCGGATCCGGCTGCGGAGCGCTCTCGATCAGCTCTTTCACGTCAAAGTTGACGTCGCCGATGTTGTCGTTCGCGGACAACTTGTCCCAATCCAGGACGGCGAGGTTGACCTTGAAAGAGGTTTCGTATCGCCGGACGTGGAAGAGGAGCTTCTCGTCCCAGATGGGGTTGAGTGAATGCCGAATGACGCGAGTCCGGAAGACCTTCTTGCCAAAGGAGATGACGACGAAGGGGTCCATATCCCATCCCGTGCGTGTCACTATGCGATAGCTCAGTCCCGACGAGCGCAGAGCAAAGCGGACACTACTTACTGTTCGCCAACTTGGGCAAGTCACTAGCACCCCGTATCTCCAACATCACAATCCCGACAATATCCTTCCCAGACCCGAGTCGGTACTCGCCCTTGTTCTTCTCCCTCGACTTTTTCTTCTTCTTGCTCTTCTCCTTTTCCTTGTGCTCCCCCTCTTCCTCTTCCTCAATGGTCGAAGGTGTACCAGGCGTAGTGTCAACCGGAGCAAGTTTGGGGCTTGATGTGGGGCTGGCGGTCAACGGGCTCGAGGGGGTGACGAGCGACCTTGACGTCGTTGAAGATTCTTTGGTCGACGAACCGCTCGTGTTCCAGCTCTTCTTGCTGAACCGCCTCTTCTTCTCTTCCTTTCCTTTGCCCTTCTCACCATCGTCCGCCAGTGCACCCAGCCCAGTCAGCCCAAGTCCCAACCCGACTCCTGTCCCAGTGCCGGCGGGGATAGATGGACCGGTTGAGTCCAACGTAGATGCAGGCAACGCAGAAGCGGCGATGAGAGGGGAGTTGGAAGCAGAGGTGGGCTGAGAAGTCGAGCCGCTCCTCGGGGTGGTGGATTTGCGCCTTCCAAACTTCCAGAACCCGGGCTTGGACGCACTCTGTGTCGGGGTGGTCGGGGACGCCGGTGAGACGCTGAGCTGGGGTGCGGTCATCGGTGGGACGGGTGAAACAGGGAGGGAGGGAGGTGGTGGTGGGTTCGTGTCGATTGACATCGAGTGGGAAACGGGCTTGGGAATGGAAGCGGTCGAGGCGGGAGTGGTGGCGACGGTAGACGAAGGAGCGGTGTGGTCGAGTTCTAGGTCGTCGATTTCCTCATCCGAGTCTTCCTCTTCATCAGAGGAGCTGGAGGAGGATAGACCGCCATCATCTTCGAAAAAGTGACCTGATTGGTGAGGAGCTTGGGCGGCTGCTGCGGATGGAGTTGCCATGGATGCCGATAGGCCGTGGTGATGGGACCGTATGGTGCCAATTCCCTCGGTCTATGGGTGATGTGGGTGGGTGGAAGGGACTTTGAGAGGGCGGAGGAGAATACGTACAGGAGGGGCTGATACGATAGAAGGCCGGGAGCGTTTTACGAGGTGCTTGTAGATGGTTTCGAATGCGTCGGGAGTGGGAGTTGCAGACTCGGGGGGAACGAAGCCAATCTTGAGTTGAATTGTGCCGGTTGCAGGAACGCTTTCGCGGGTTGAGACAATGGGAAATGTAACAGGCTGCTGGGCGTCAGTCACCGGTGTGGGCGCCGTAAACAAAGGGGTCTTACCTCGTTGTTGGGGTCGTCGAACGCCCACGGGGTGCCATCTAAGAGAGTGTGCCCAGTGCCATAACTTCCAAACCAGTCCTCAACCTGCAGAGCCACCTCGCCGAGATATTCCTTTTTCAGGGCATCTTTGTCCCACACAATGAGTTCGAGGGCGCCAATGCGATCGGCGAGCGAGAGGTAGATGGGGAACTGAAAAGTCGCGTCCTTTGGGCTCCAGACGGGGTTGAGAGTCTTCTTGATTACAGGAGTGGTGAAACGAGTGTTGAGAAGTGTGAGAGTAACGAACCTGTGTGAGAAGACGTGAGCGCGAGTTGGACAATAAGAGCGGAGAATGGAGCGCACGGGTCGCTAAAGCCATTTGAATCGCCAGCAAGGAGTTCCTGACAGCCTAAAACCTGGACTTTGAGGATGACGATGGGCTGTTCGTCAGGGTTGGGAGTGAATGCACCCCTCTTCTTCCAGCGGTCGGCCTTGAAACCAAGCTTGCGGGGGGTTGCACCAGCAGGAAGACGCGCGGCAGACTTGAGAGCTTTGCCGATCTTGAGGGCCTTGGTGTAAGGCATGTGCCTGCGAAATCGCTGCGAGGGGGTCGATGGTGGTGGTTGGTGGGTGAGTGTGTTGTGGTGCAATTGATCCCGGTTCGGCTATGGACGGTGTTCCCGGGCGCACCGACGATAATCTCCATCATTGTGGCGCCGAGCAGCCTTGCATCAATGTGAGATTGTAGCCTTGGGCTTCAGTCCAAGACACAGCTCACACATCGACTACAGCACAGGATTCAGCGCACAACCAACCACTCGGGACGTAAACGACACGTGCAGCTGCGACTCGTAGAGCAATTGTGATCTGTACTCGCATACCTAACTGACGAATAATTAGACTTGGTCTGGGCTACATTCTCAATGGGTCTACAACATGGGACGGGAAAACGCTTCTCCCACAAAATACGTCCGTAGACTGGTGGCCCCGTTGAAGATCAATTGTCATACGGGCTGCGAGACAAGCCGCCCTACACCGTTCGACTAGCCCTCGAACAATCAGACTCACGAGCCGGCATCCGGATGAACAAGGAGGGGAGACTTCCAAAGGCCCGTAGAAATCGCGTTCACCACCAACGAAACAACTGAATCTGTGCCTCCATCCCCGTAGGAACGCAAAAATCGTTGATATTACGAGTGGAGTATCTACAACCTTCATCATACAGCTCTCTCTTCGACGACATTCCAACTCCCAGTTTATGCGCTATTGACGCCGAGCCTTTAGGTCTTTGTGGACACATTGAACGATCGCGATGCGCCGGCGCTGGTAATTGTAATCCCGCCTCATGCTCGCCAATCTCGTGTTTAGACCGAATAAATATCCAATTTAATCGCCCAGCGATAGCAAGCATAGTATACGGCTCGTCTGTTGGCAACAAGCGAGCTCGGGATCGTGTGGACGGTGGAGCAGAGGGCTGCGCCAAAAGTCGTCTTTAGCTTTGAGCCCACACGAGAGAAGCAGCACCCTTGCGCACCTACACCATTTATTCGTCCCTATTTAGCGCTATCAAGTCTCGACGATAGCAGTGAAGGGGCGTTAATACCCGAGATTGTCGCAGCAAATGGCAAAGTCCGGCCGATCATCGAGCACAAGCGAGCAACTCTTTTCAAGACTTGGTCCATCACCACGATGTCCTCGAGGCACATTTCGACCACTTCTCCGTTTGTCCATTGGTCGTGGTTCTTTTTCATTTGCGTCCAGGTACATAATTGCTGCCACTGTTCCGTTAATTTCTGCTTCGGGCTCAATAGGATGTCATATAGGCATTGTTGACGGAAATCTTATCTCATACGAGGCATCGACGGAGCAAGGTGTCCAATTGCTTGGCATGTAGGATAAGTCCTCGAGACTCACTCTAGCAAGGGATGAGTGATTCAGGAGCCTCGTTTTCGTACTAGAGACATACCCAGGCGTTCGGAATGCTAAGCAACCCTTCGGAAGTAGGAATTTGATTTCCTCGACCTTAGCGAGGTTATCTTCGCCTTCCCATTCGTTCCTGTCCCTGTCATCAATACCGTATCCAGACACTGGGATAAACCGTAGACGCCGACACATCTCGATGGGGCTTTAGTTTGCTGCGTTTTAGCCAATCGGGAGCGCCAATTCCTTAGTAGCGAGACATACTAGAAGGCAGTCCTGCTCTCGCTCTATAGGGAGCAAACACGTGTACCCGCTCAGCTGGTCTGGACCACCGTTTGTTGTGAATCCCATGTCCACTTTCTGTAATTGCTCACGCTTTTATTGGGTTAGCACTACATAATCCGGCGCAATTTGCCTGTACAACGTTGAAAATTTGATATCTACTATCGGTAAGACCCCGTCTGTCCAATAGAATTGACGGCCATCTCAGATTAGCCCTCCGAGTTGAGCTCGAGCAAAATGATAAAAGGGAGATTTGGGTCGTAGTAACCAGCGTCCCCCATGCCATCTCTCAAATTCTTTACCACTGTCGCTTTGGCCACTATAGCTAGCGTCACGGCGGCGTTTGCGCACCAAGAGCTGCTTTCAGATTCACGCCTTTCGGTTCCTTCTCCCGCCTGCCAACAAATCCAAGAATCTATTTCCTCCTCTTCGGCGGTCTATTACCCAGGTCTGGACGACCCGCCGTCGTCGTCATGGACTGTAGCTCATCGTCTTTCGCTCAGATCAACCGGAATATGAGAAGGGAATACATCACTGGGCGTCATCAAGTACTGAACAAGCCGAGTGCGTAGTTGAGCCAGGAACACCAGAGGATGTAGCCACCATAGTGAGTAGACACCTTCTGCTTCTCGTTCAGCTTGCTTACCAGTCATAACAGCTCAATATCGTTGGAGAGACCCGCACACCATTCGGTGTACGTTTTAATGCCTTCTGGTCGTGCAAATTTTCTTATCTACGCAGGTCAAAGGTGGCGGACATTCTGCTAACCGGGGCTTCTCATCCACGACGGGTGTGATGATCGCAATGTCTCGATTCACAATGGTGGCCTACAACCCCGACACCCAAACGGTCGACGTTGGAGCTGGCAACGTATGGGATGACGTATATAGAGCGGTAGCACCACATGGCGTCAACGTTGTTGGAGGAAGGGTAAAAGGGATTGGTGTAGCTGGCTTTGTGCTTGGTGGTGGTAAGTGATCCACTAAGTATGTCGTGTCTTACTCAAGTCCCCATCAGGATACTCGTGGAACACCAACGAGTATGGCCTCGCTCTCGACAACGTCGTTGCCGTCGAGCTGGTCAAGCCAACTGGGGAAATTGCACAAGTTGATGCCGAGTCCGATCCAGAGCTGCTTGCGGCGCTGAAGGTGATTATCTGATCTATCATAACCCGTGCATTGCGATTGACATGATGTGACAGGGAGGATTGAATAACTTTGTAAGTCAACGTTTTGCGCTACCAGATGGTATGACCAGGACCAGGGTACTCACGTCTCTTTCAGGGCATTGTCACGCGATTCACGTTGCGTACGCATCCACAAGGCGAAGTTTGGGTAGGTCCTTCGACTTTTACAGACATATCACAACGAACTAACACCCCGCAGGGCGGTTTCATCGCATACACAGAAGCCGAGTATTCCGCGCTTTCCATTGCGACCGCCAAGTTCTCCAAGGATGTTGTCGACCCGAAGGCAAGCATGGTCACACTGTATAACATAGTTCATGGACAGGTAAGGCTCATCGCCTTTTGCTTATTTCCCGGATTTCTGACTGCCTCGTATGCTTAGCATTTCCCCGCTGTCATTCTATTCTACGACGGCTCCGAACCACCCGCAGGTATCTTTGACGACTTCTTGGACATCAAGCCATTAATGAAAGATATCAAAACTCGCGAGTTCAACGACATGATATTTGGTCTTCCTACGGGCGATGCAACGGTTGGTGCTCGGTAAGTGCTGCTATCCATTCAACCTCTGTCGATCAAGATGTTCATCCGTTCGATTTATTTGTAGTGTTGCATTTCATACGATTGCACTCGAGACCTATAGCGAGTCCCTAATGAACTTTATTGCCGAGGAAGCAAGGGTAAGCCCTGTTTCTCATCGGATCTACTTACTAATGTCCTCACATTATCACTAGGCTTCAAGCGCGTCGACTTCGGATAAATCTGGTTTCTTTGTGTTCTACGCCGCTGAACCGTTCCTCCCCAACATCACGATGCACTCTCTCAACCAATCCAGTGCATACCCAGCCTCGAGGTCAACTACCACTTCATATTCCCCGTTCAACCTCTACTTTGCGTGGACAAATCCGGAGCACGACACAGAAATGCAACACACCATAAAGGAGAGTGCGATGAGGATCCAGCGGTTTGCTGTTGATGAAGGCCAAGTGTCAATCATGGGAAAGGATGCAACGTGGTATCCTAATTATGCTCTGAGTGATACACCCATTGAGAGAATATGGGGAAAGAACTTGGAGTGGATGATGAGAGTGAAGAGGAGAGTGGACCCGAAAAACATTATGAATCTTGCAGGGGGATTTAAAGTGTTATTACCAAATGTTGAGTAATAGATGTAGATGTGTATGTTAGATTTAAGTATAGTATCTCTGAGTTTTGCACAGGTTTTGTCTGCATAATGGATTTATAATGTGCATGTATCTTAGACAAGATAAATCAATGATTTTTTTGTGATTATTTCAAAAAAATATGCTTTAAGCAGTGCTTTTTTCCTTGGATGATTTGGAAGAGTAGGCTATAGCTGGCACCTGGTAGGTTCCAAGTCTTCACTTTGTTCCATGTCAGCAATGAGGGCACTTGGCCCCAAAGACAAGATACAAAGAAAATAAATAGAAAACCACAGAGAGAACACCAACACTCGGCACACATCTTTACATGTTATCAGATGGGCCTACTACAAGAGATCACCCACATGGCAGTGCCCAGGTATCACTGATGGCATGGTTGTGAAAACTCTCACTACCAGCCGGTGGGGGAGACAAGAGGGATAAACTGATCCTAACAACATATACTCACCTCTTAGTAGCCTGTTAGTTCAGGTTGCGCCAGAGTCTCTGAGACAAAGCTAGCTTGGCAGAGTAGACAAGGTTGAAACTGAGGAAAACCCCCAGAGCCAACCAAGCCCACTTATATATTCACCAGAGTCCATATGTACATGTTTACACTATTCCAGATTATTCTATGGGTATCTATCTATGACCTCATGATGACATCACCAGTGTCCAGTATTGCTAAGATCCCATTGGGTAGAGATAAGCCGGGATGATGGCTCCAAGACTAATGACGCCACTGAGAATACCTTGATGCCCGAGACCTCTGAAGGTGGCTCAAAAGGTAATGTATCATGTGGCCAAGATGTAATCTAATCTAATCTGGATTAAGTAAGCAAGTCATGTGGTCCCTGGCGCCTGAGAATGAAATGAAATAAAAAAGAAAAGAAAATAAAATAAAAATTAAATAATTGGTAAATAAATAGGGAATAAGGATATGATTCCTGACACCCATCTAGATATTCACCATTGTGAGCCAAGCCTGAAATCCTAACCATTTCTACTGACCTTTTGTAATAGCCACACTATAGTGGATATTACAATGGCAACAACATGGTTGAAGGAAATGAATGGCATGTTTAATGAAATTCAGGGCACTGTGCAAATAAGAAGTACTGTGTTATCAGGCCAAGTGGCTAAAGAAAATAAAAACTCACAACCTCCTGCTGCGACATGTCACGGTTTTCTACATGTGACAGCATTCACACTATTTCTTCCCTTCAATTACTTCACATTATTCTAGTAACCCTCAGGCACTAACACCCTTGAGTGGCTATTGTGAGCGCTTATGCCTCAGTGCTTATCCTAGGCGTCTATTCTTATTATATAATCATTGTTAGTAATATCTTCGCACGCCAAGACTCTTCTAGAATCTTCCAGAAGGTTATGGAACATGCCAGAACCTCAGAGTTATATTACATCATGACTAAGTCATATGTATAGCCTCATGGAATGTCATGGAACATTGTAGAATAGAGGGACTTATGCCATTGGTCAATTAGTTAAACACATGCTTCAGATAACTGATAGATCTGTTGGCAGTCATTTACATTATACAAATAGTTACATACAGTCTTGTAGATATATAAGGCCTATACTTCTGAGTATCACTCCTCAGATCAATCAATTTTGTGTTCTTCCTTCGCTCTACTGCATTATCTGTGCACAAGCAACTGCCCTATTTGACTCTACTCCTGCTAAAGATCATCTCAGAGGTAAGTACTTGTAACACGACATATGACCACAGCATTTCGCAGGCATATTCCAGTGCAAATACAGAGTTGTGATGGTGCAGCACAAAGTTCTAAAAGTCCAGGTCTATAGGTATAGGTGGCAATACAATCGAAGAAATATCCATAGCAAACAATGACAATAACAAAGCAGAGAACTAAACACACATCAAAAGCCGACATCGGAACTAGGCATTTGAAGTCAACACAGACATCTCCTCCATCGATCCATCCGAGTACATCCCATCTTTCTCTGATATCTCACCGACATGATCGGTATGTCCACCGTTGGCGTAACCCAGTATTTCGGAAG
>KB722765.1:154465-168013 GCA_000349905.1 Volvariella volvacea V23
TTTCCTCTGTTCTCGCTTTCCGAAATGTTACGTTCAGCGCCAGCAGCAGAAATACCAGACTTACCAAGCTGGCCCTGTCGGCGATACCGATCAACCAGCCAACTTTGTTGCATACTTACCATACTTACCATACTTCATTGAAGCTAAAGAGAAATCCCAGCCCATGAGTTCGTTTATCATCACCATTTGGGGCCTAGTACATCGTTGTGGCATCTCGTAGTGGAAATAAAGAATTGATCTTACCAACTGGAATATATAGCAGAGCGGCGTACAAGGAGCTCTTCTGCAGCTTCAATGGTGTTGAGAATAATCACATTTTGACCTGCGACATCCAGATGAAGGATATCGGGATCTAACCCGAATACAGTGCAAAGTGAGCTTTCACAACCGCCAGTCTAAACAGAAGAGGCACACTGTAGATCTTTGACCATTTGTGGTACGTAAACCACTCATGGCTTTTTGGAAGGTCCCATGCACTGCCGAAGAAAAACCTCCCTTTAGGGCCAGGAGGGAGGGGCAGTCTTGACTGCTTCCAGCGACGCAGAGCGACAAATACCGGCAGGAAAAAGAAAGTTGCATGGGGGAGATATGAGTCCATCGACCGAGAGAACGATTCCGTCGAATCTGCTAGGCCTGTATATTTGACACTTTTTTATAAGTGTCGGCCCATGGTCTCACTCTCCAGTAGGGATAGAGCATACACTCTCATAGAAGATTGAAGGCGGTATGCTTAAAGTGGGAGTACCCGAACATATGAAAACGCCAGCCTGTCAACTCAACCTTCACATCATTCTTTCTGTAGATCGACGAAATATTACTGGTTGCAAGACATACCAAGGAGATGATCGAAATACCTATCCGACAGGGAAAGCTGTCGACCTGATAAAGGAAATATCGACTCCTTGCAGGAGTTTCGTGAACGGAATGACACATACGAGGGTGCCAACCAAATAATCGTGCACGAAGATATAATAAACAAAGTCCCTAAAGGGTACCCGAATCCCAGTGGTCTGAGAATCGAAGCTTTCTGATTTGAGTTGGAGATGTCGGGTTATCGGAAATTGAAATACTTTTTTTAAGCAAGAGGCACGCAAAACTCCATGCTGTTGCACGAATGCTGACAAGTAACGAAGCCAACCCCCCTTGCATGACAGCCGACGCCCCCAGATACACCAGTACAACACCAAACCTTTCCAAATGAAACGAGTGAGATGGCAATCCGGAACAAGCCTTGAAGGAGTAAAAACAACTCACCTATTCTCGTCTGCGAAAGCCCGAACAATCAGGAGAATACAACCTAGATGCAGTGGGTGGCGTACTTTGTGAGCATGAAACATGATTAGATTATCAAATCGCGCGCGAGAATTAGTCAAGGGAAATGTTCCTCCATCCGACACGTCAGAACCTCACTGTCGACAGGTCGTGGGACGTCGAACTGATAGGCATAGCACTGATTCTAAAAATCCCGTGCAGGATAACAAGATAAGCATCGAGAACAGACAATCGTGTAGACTCTCACCTTGGCTGATTGAGAGCGATTCTTGCTCATTAGCGCATTCCTACGTAATGAATTCGTCGATTTGACGCAGGAAATCTAATGTGTTTGTTATCTATTAATAGCTTGTCATCAACACGCCGAGAAAAGAGACAATCAAAGGGGATGAAGAATGAAGACAACGCACATTGGTACCCGACATATCTTGGCCAGTTCCACATCAGACGCGGTACTAGCGGAATGAGGGATGTGGGTTTACATTGTCCGAGGTCGAGAACTATACTCACCAAGTTCAAAGCACCGCAATTCTTCGCGTTCAAGCAGCGGCAAGAGCCTCTTAAAGCCGCATCATGCCCTAGGATAGCCGACTTCCCAATTTCCCTTTAACCCAGTTCTTCAATTGACGTCATCCCAGATCACGATAGCACGAGGATCTGCCTCCAACTCAAACTAAACCACCAATCCTAAATCACCTACCAAGACATGCGACAACTGGTGCGTAGTCCAAGTGCAGGAGAGAATCTAGCTCGAGATGGAACTTACCAAAAACGCGTTGCAAAGACCATAAGAATCTTGCAAACGCAGCACCTCTGAAACCTATTGAATAAAACCAGTATGCAGAATTGCAATCCTGTCCATACCCCCATGAAAAAAGGACTCGTCCTAAATGAAGAGCCACCTCAATACGGTAATCGCCACAACTCCTACGCCTCGCTCGTGGCCTCATGATTAGTATACACAGTATGCCCAAGCCCAGCAGCAGAATTATAATAAATACAGTGATATACAATAGAGACAGCAATCATAGCAAGACATTAAAACAATCCGAAATCATTACCGAATGAAAGTGAGTGCATGTGCGATTAATTCACTGTCCTCGTGAATGATAGACTCGCAAGCAGAAGGTGACGAAAGCATTGGCAACATTACATCACCACGCAATCCCCACATATCTTCTGACATACTGTCTCTTCTCCAGCCTCGTTCATCTCTCGCTTCCCTTCCGATCTATCCCGACTTCGTGTCTTGTCAGCCTTGATAGGCCCGCCTCGTCGCCGAACTTCAATCGAGACTTCCTTCTCGCCTTCATTCGCCTGTGAAGGTGGTGTGTCGTAGAACCACTCTAAAACTTGCCCCTTCATCCTCCACGTTCCTTCGCTAACATCAACTTCAATGTCCAACAGATCGGCCGTATTTGGAGGGTATAATGAAATATGTGACGTGTCAACAGCCATGCTTGTCGTGCATTGAGGTTCAGAATTCTCGTCGTCATTGATGCGAGTGGCAGATTCATAGTCACGAGATTGTGTCTGCGCGAAACGCAAATAAGGGCTAACGATAACCAAAACAAAGTAAAGGAGTTCATACCGGCACATCAAGGGTCTCTTCGCTCCCGCGTTGCCCCTCGAATGTCTGCGCGATCTCGTCAGAATCTCCGGATTCCGAGTCTGTCCCCAAAACCTTGACACCTGCGTTCGAGCTCGAGCTTGAGCATGAGTTCATCGACTGATAGACCCATCTATCCGAGCCAAAGTGCACAAGCGGAAGGAATATCTCTGTCGGCAACGCCTCCTCCTCGCCTCCATTCTGTACGACAGCCCTATCTCCACTCGCAACTCTGATTGTACACCTGAATTCTGGCGCTTTATGTCTGTTCCCTCTACTCTTCCCCTCGATATCGAACTGCATGTCCGCAACGCATCCCACGACTGCAATCGGTGTAGGTCTATTGAAAGCCTTCCAAGCCCTTGCTCCGTTCGTCAAGAAATCAAATGGCGACATGTTCGGCGAGTATCCAACCTGTTGGCGTGGCGTGAGTAGAATTGATGGTGATGACGAAGATAACTGGGGTGATGGGGAAGGCGAGGAATTCTTGCGTGACGAGGGTATAACTGGACGTGCATGGGGTTGGGGTTGGCGATCGATGGGTGGTTGTGAGGAAGGCGACAGCGTGGCGAGAGATAACGAGGATGCTGTTGCGGAAGCAGTCGTCACCGTCACTCGTGGTTCCAAACTTGAACTAGCTTTGTTGCCTCGCTTTCGTAGCAGAGTAACTTGGCTGTCACCCTTCCCAAGTGTGGAGTAGATGCTCTGCGTATCACCGCCAGCGATGAGAGCGTCCTTCAACAACAAATCGTCCTTGAGATCGTCCTCTGACCAGAGGCTGAGGTCCTCCCCGTTCCATCCATCTCCCCACTCCCAGCTCCCGTCGGGACAGTAATTCCAAAGCGTAAATGATAGTGCATTCCTTCCGTCAGCACCATTCAAGCTCGCGTCCAAAGCTTTCTCCTGCCTATCATAGTCGCCTACGTGCTTCCCGCCATCCGTATATCCGTAGCTTCGCTTGTCGTCCATATCGTACGGCGTCCCGATCTCTCCAATGATAGTAGGGTACCCCCCGTGACTGATCGTGAGGGCGTCCTCCTTGTAGTACCCAAGTTGGTCGCGGAATGAACCCCGGATAGCGTTGGTCCCGATCTTGACAGCTGCCATCGTAGATGAGTACTTTCCCCTCAACAAGCCTAGTGCATCTGCATTAAACCAATTCCAGTGCTTTGTGATAAGCGTCAGCCCGTCGTAGTAATGCGGGGCATAAGCCGCACGGCCCTTCAAAACACCTTCACCTAGGTGCTCGATCTTAGGCGGTGGCGCAAAAACGGGTGGCTGAACAAACATTATCGCTTCGGGATGCGCAGATCGTATTCGCTTGGTGTAGTCGGCGAAGAACGGAACCCAAAAGTCCGATAGAAACTCGACAGGTAAACCGGCCGAAGGACCATGAGGGAAATACGTGAAGTAGTCAGGTCGTAGCATATACCCAGTTTGCACATCCCAAACGCCATGCGACGCCCACAAGCATGTCCCCAGATCCCAGCCAGGATCTCGTTTCCACCCCCAGCGTAAGTTGACACCATCAGAATCCTCGTTGAGGAACACTGCGTCAGCCCAGAGCTTGTGGCCCTTTGGATCAACGGTGATTGTTCCACTCTTGGAGGGGCCAAAGGGGCCGAACGTCCAATTATCGACGGTTTGAGGTTGGCCTATTCCGAGTCGGAAGCTCTGAGCTGGAGTTGGAGAGGGTCCTTTCTTGAGGGTGTTGCCTTGGACCTTTGGTGTGACGTTGAGATCCTCCCATTGAATTAAACCTTCGGAAGGCTCGTTTACAGGGTCCCAGGCAATAACACAAGTGTCCAACAAATCGCCCGCGTCACGTATGCGATCTGCGAGTCGTCCAAAGGCCTCGATAAAGTGGCTCTGCAGGTAGTCTTGGATGTTGACACCATCGATGACGCATTTGGGCGCAAAAGTTCGACCAGCGAAGAATAGCGTCCAAACGGTCTGGTTGAAGAGTCGCCCATAGTTTGTGCTCCAAATCATGGCGGGGAAAGACGCGGGGTCTGGATTAGAAGGCGAGGGGTGTTCGTTGTGGAGGAGGGCGGCCTGTGTGGCGGTAATATTTTGGTGGTTGAAGCCGCATGCGGGAAGAGTCCAAAATGGCGCGCCGGAGCCGCCAGAAAAGCGAGACCACTAGATGCGAAAATAAGATGAAGTAGCCAAAAAGCAACCGCGTCACGCACAGTATCTTGGTGGGGATCCATGAATACTTTGAAACCATATTCCTTGCACTTCCGTAGGACTTGCACGATATAGTCCATGAACTCATCATCATACTTTCCACTTCACGATCGATCAGAATAGATAATAATTCAAAATGAATCACAGACGCACGGTCCCTCGTGTTCTAAGGCTTCCCAAGTCACCGGGAACCTCAGGATGTTGAAGCCCCACCCTCGCAGCCTGGCGAGGTGCACGTCTGCACTTCCATCATCAAGGTTTAATGGCCTCCCGATAAAGCTTTCATTCCCTGCCTCGGCACGTTCCCAGAACTCCTCCAAAATGTGTGAATGACGGCCTATTGGTGCCTTGGAAGCACCCGACAGATTGACCCCACGAAGCAGTAGCGTGCGGCCATGGTTGTCGACGAACGAGGAGTCGAGAGTGTGGATGAAGGCCGATGTGGTGGGGCTGCCAGTCGCTGGAGAGACCGTCGGTACTGTTGGCATCGAGGGCAGATGGGGAGGAGAGCGCGAGGAGGAGTGGCGGGTGTTAAACAGAATCGTACGACTGGCAGAAAATCTAGTTTAGGTAATCGAGATAAGATAAGATAAAATAAGGGAGTTAGAATGGAGACAAGCGTGACTGTTATGCGCTTCTTTTGAGAACTGGGACAACTCGTGTCGAGCCCGCAGCGTGCCTTTCACGCATCACATTTTTTTGTTTTCCTTTGAGCTTCTTTCAGAAATATAAAAGTCCGTCACGCCTCGCGTCTTATTACCGTGGGAGTTATCTCGTCCCTATATAAACCATCATCCACATCTTCCCTCGAGTCCACATTCACATCCTCGCCACTCTTTTGCCTCTCAACACCTGCCATAGTCTCGAAACAGCATGCCTCCACGAGCCGGAGCCAACCCAAGGGGACAGCGAGGTGGATCTGGCCCTCGCGGTGCCCGTGGGGGAGGTGCCGGTCGCGGTGGCCCGCGTGGTGGCGGTCCTGGCCCACAACATTTCGCAGCCGCTGCTCCAGCGCCTTCTACCGCTGGAGTTCCTGCTGGTAAGTTGGGCTTCATCGATTGTTATTATCAGCGCGTTCCTTTCGAATTACACGTCTTGCCATTGGTTTTGATTCTTCTTTCTGAAAGCCCATGTCCAAACCGTTGGTGTCAAACGAACCGGTACCGGTACCGCTGGTCGCCCCATCCAACTCATCGTTAATGCATTTCCCGTGTCCGCGCCCGAGTCCATTATCTATCACTACGATGGTAGGTCTATGCACGTCATCTTGTCCAATATTGAGTGAATCGCCGACCCTTGTGTTTCTAGTGGGTACGTACTTACTACTAAAATCGATCTTACATCAATCCCAATCTGATATCGGAAAATGCAGCCATAAACCCCGATACGCTGCCCTCGCGTTTGAACCTCGTTTTGATCAAGACCTTGCAGGATGACAATCCCTTATTCAATCCTCGTGTAGTTTATGATGGACGTAAAAACATTTATTCTCCACGTGAATTGCCTTTAGGGCCCACAAGTAGTGCCCAGGTAAACCTGATCGTTGTAGAATCGCCCACCATGCTTAGTTCTTCTAGTTTAACGTCTCCTTATCGCCTGAGAGTTCCAGCGGACGCCCGCCCAAGGTTTACACGGTCAAGTTGACCAAAGTGCAGACCATCAACCCAGAGTGGGTTTCTAATCTTCAAAAATATCGCGCATATACTTACCAATACGCCAGGTTGCTCAACCTCTTTGTCCAAGGCACTCAGAGTCAGGACAATGCAGTCCTAACGGCAATTATGGTATGATAATCCCGTGCATTAGCCGTTCCCTCGTGACCCAAACCTCATCCAGGCGTCGAACGTTGTCACTCGTATGGCGGTATACGATAGAGTCGCGTCTCCACCAGTTCCAGGCACTCCTCTCTTCGCCCATAACGCGCGTTCAACCTTCACCAATCAAGAGGTGAGGAGGATCGGTGGCGGAATCGAACTCTGGCGTGGCTTTTTCCAATCCATCCGACCCTCGATTGGCCGCCTCATCATAAACATCGACATCGCCACCGGTACTATGTACCGTGGCGGCCCTCTGCTCGAACTTTGTCTCGACTTCCTTCGACGGCCAGACGGTGATCCAAACATTCTCAGTCCCAAACGTGGACTTGACGAACCTAGACGCAGACAGCTGCAACGTTTCTTGGCGAATGTCAGGGTTACTGCCCCAGCTCCCGACAGCGGAAGGGCTCAAAAAGCAAGACCAATCAAGGGTCTGAGCAACGTTGGAGCCGATGAGATCCGCTTCGCTCAACGCGACGGAAGGCAAACAACGGTAGCTCGATACTTTGCCGAAACCTACCGCCGTCAGTTGAAGTACCCCAGCATCCTTTGTGTCGAGGTATTCTTGTGTTTTTTTATCGCTCAGCTGTGGTGCTAATCAGTATTCAAAGATCGGAAAAGGTGCCATGTTCCCAATTGAAGTCTGTATAGTTCCACCTGGTCAAATCATGCAGAAACAAGTACCATCGGATCTTACAACTTCCGTTCTTGAGTTCTCGACCAAAAAGCCCGACGAGAGGCTTAACAGTATTCGCCAAGGTGTCCAGGTTAGCCATGTGCTTTGTTATGGTTTGATCCTATATTGACCATTCTCACAGGCCCTTGAATTTGGCCAATCTGAATACATCCGCCAATTCGGCATGAGCATCAACACCGCCGGCGGCCCAATTCAAATCAACGCCCGTGTTTTGCAAACACCTGCATTGATATACAACGACCGTAGCAAATCGCGTAGAGTTGTACGTACTGTTCACTCCTCATAATAAGCTGCGAGCAATGCTCATCCTTTGTCGACAGACGCCTGCCAATGGGTCTTGGAACATGTACGTCCTGATACACCTGTGAACCGAGTATTGCCTTATTCGCAATAGGATCGACAAGTTGCTGTATGATCCGAAGATTATCACCCGCTGGGTGTGGGTCATCTACGCCGATGAGCGCCGTTTCCGACAGCAACAAGCGCAGGATGCGGTTAGAGGATTCATCGAGGCCTGTCAAAAAGGAGGTAAGATGACATCATCAACTCCCAAGGGCCTGGTCACGATGTATTGACTTCCTGTGATAGGCATGCAGGTTCTCGAGACGGACCCAATCATCAGATACGAGAATGCACATGGTCAAATTGCTAATGTAGGTTTCTTTATTCGCTGGTGTTGTTCCCTGCTTGCAGACGAGCGTATTTACTGGTAATTCTAACAGCAACTAAGGGCGGCGGGTCAAGCGTGCGCTTCGAAGGCACAAAGCAGAGGTCAAAGAGGTGGTCCTGACCTTATCGTTTGTGTTTTACCAGATAATTCTGGTGATATGTACACCGCCATCAAACAGTGAGCAATTTCACTCTTTTTTTCACCGCATGGGGGATAACATATCGCTTTTAACTTAGCTTTGGTGATATTACTGTAAGGATTTGCCCTAGTGGATGTCAACGAACTTCAAGCCGATTGCTGATGATTATCAGATGGGTGTCGCTACTCAGTGCCTCCGCGCATTCAAATGTGGTCGTGCCAATATGCAATACTGGATGAATGTCATCCTCAAGTAAGTACTTTCTTCCTACATGCCTCCCTTTAAATGCCCATGGCTGCCACCCAGGGTCAATGTCAAACTTGGTGGTATCAACGTCATTCCCGATCCAGCGTCGAGCTTCCTTTCCGAACAACCCACCTGCATTATGGGCGCTGACGTTATGCACCCACCCCCTGGCGCCCAAGGACGGCCCTCCTTTACCGCTCTTGTTGCAAGTGTCGATTCTAATGGCGCGAAGTATGTCCCCAAGACCTGCGTCCAAACCGGTACGGTGGAAATCATTGCAGACCTTAAGGAGATGGTCAAGGTATGTCTCACAGTCTGTGATCATTCAGTTGCTTAGACTGACGACGTTGAACTAGTTTGGACTCGAGAAATTCATGCAATACAGACAGCATGTCGAGAAGAAGGGCACGGGATTGGCGACCGCACCAAAGCGCCTTATCTTCTATCGCGGTAAGCGATTACTGCTGTTACACTGTGCGATTCATGACGCTAATCTTGAGCATAGATGGTGTTTCCGAGGGCCAGTTCTCTCATGTATTAGAACGAGGTACGTCTTTCACCCCTTGATTCGTTCAGCATCCAAGTGACCAGTGACATCTGTGGGTGTTGACAGAGTTGCCACTTATCAAAGGTACGGTGAATCACCCTTGCGCTCAGAGGGAGTGAACGTCTGAGTGGTCCTGTCCATCAGAGGCCTGTCAAGAGCTGGGATTCACACCTCAAATCACTCTCGTTGTCGTCGGGAAACGTCATCACTTCCGGTTAGTGCTCGCCCTTCCCTTCGTTTTCAATCACTAACCCACAGCACTACCCCTCAGCTTCATTCCGCAGAACCCACGCGATGCCGACAGAAGTGGCAACTGCCCTGCCGGCACGGTCGTCGATACAGGCATCACCCATCCCACGGAGTGGGACTATTACCTACAAAGTCACGGAGGATTGTTGGGAACTAGCAGACCCTCTCACTACTCGGTAAGCGTTGAATGTCGTTACACTTGTGAATTTATACTTATTTTTTGCCCTGTATTAGGTCTTGTATGATGTGAGTGTTAAAGTACCCCTTCACTTCGAGTTTACTCAACTGCTTAACCGCTAAATAGGATATCGGATTCAAGTACGTGCAACCTTAATCTTTGCGTGCGTCAGTTTCTGACCTCGTTCTAGCCCCAACTCGATTCAATCGCTCTCGTTCGCGCTGTGTCACGTCTACGCAAGGGCAACCCGTTCGGTTTCGATTCCTGCTCCGGTCTACTGTACGTTTCGCCCACTGGTACTTGTAGTTTATTTTACTGACTTCCGTTTCTTTTTGCCCTACGCGCAACAACAGATGCTGACATTCTCTGTGCGAGGGCGAAGAATCACTTCGCACCTGGATCGGTCGACATGTCGGACACAGCTACCGTTCTCTCCGCAGAGGCGGCCCAGAGCTTGGAAACCTACAAGAGGAACTTTAGGCCACTCCATGCCAATCAAGAGAAGTTGATGTATTTCTCGGTAGGTGGACCCCCATGCTCAAATATTACATACTAATGACGGTACTGCCCTGGTCTATCAGTGAACTTTGGTCAACAACATTAGCTTAGTACCAGTTTTCTCGTTGCCGGCTCTTTTTGCTGTCGTATCCGTCTCGCTGATGAACAATCCCCGTTAAATACACTCAAAGCGTTGCCTCGTTGTCTATTTGTCCTTAAAAATAAGCAAAATACCTCCATGCTCATGTCCGTTTCTTGCTCAATTGTATTATTCGCTTTCGTCGCTTTCAAATGTTTTGTGCTTAAAATGTCATTGTTAAATTGTTGTTGAATAGACATCAGTGAATGTCAAATTGCTTGATTCCCGTCGAGGCTCCACTTGACTCCTAACTTGTGCTGTAATTCTCTCTCCAACTCAGTTCCCAATGCCTCTCAACCCCGACAGCCTTACTCGTTCTTTTAGGGATGGAAGACGGCCATTTGACTAAGCACATGGTGGATACGGTGTGGATACGGCTTGGTTGCCCAGAAGCGTATACCATATGGGGGTGTATCATGGTGTTACCATGGTGCGGTGTACGCCACCGTCGAGGACGTGGGCACATACATTATTACTGTAAGTACACCTCGCCTATTCCATTTTGTCCCCAAAATCCGTATCATCCAGAATTCCAGGATCCCAAGGTGGCAACCGGGGATAGTGGGGATGCGCAGGACATCTTTTACACCTTGACCGTCGCCAGCATCATCCAAGA
Source organism: Volvariella volvacea V23 (assembly GCA_000349905.1). NCBI lineage: Eukaryota > Fungi > Basidiomycota > Agaricomycetes > Agaricales > Pluteaceae > Volvariella > Volvariella volvacea. The sequence goes on from KB722765.1 coordinate 165,333, forward strand.
CCAACTTTTCTCTCCCTCCCTCGCTTGCACACTTTATCGTCGTAATCGTGTATCCGTCGATTGTTTTGCTTTTTGCTGTGTTCGCTTTCCTCTTTTCGTCATGGCCTCTCAAGTAGCGTCTCCGCCTTCACTCCAGACTGGACCAGCACCATCGGTATCAACCATACGACACAAACGAAATTTCAAGGCCCTCAAGCTCCCACAAACACCTCGTGCAGCTCCGTCCGGTGACCCAGATGCATCCGCCACGTCCAACGCGAGAGGAGGGCTTGGGTTGTCGCTAAAGCCCACCTTGACTACCGCACCTAAAAATGGGCCTGGCTCCACCTCACCCTCCCAAGTCCCGCCACGACCCACCGGCCACCACAGAACGTTCAAGCACGCGTCCATATCCAGCACAATTGCCTCCCTCTCGCTTTCCAACTCGGAAGATTTGAATGCTAGCCAAGGGGGTGGACCTGGAGGGGTGAAATTGGTGGACGTTAGAGATGAACAATTCAAAAAGTTGGAAGAATTGGGGCAAGGGAACGGGGGTAGTGTTATGAAAGTTCAACATGTTCCTAGCAGGATTATCATGGCCAAGAAGGTGAGATGCGAGCTGGTACTTTGGGGTGCTCTGGTGCTAATTCTCCTGATTCGCCACATTCCGCGTTTTGTTGTTGTAGGTCGTTCTCATCGACGCGAAACCTTCCATCCGAAAGCAGATCGTCCGCGAGCTCCAGATAATGCATGATTGCCACTCTCCATACATCATCTCGTTCTACTCTGCCTATCTCTCCGAACCCAACGTCTGCATTTGTATGGAATTCATGGACAAAGGCTCGTTCGATTCCATTTACAAAAAGTTGGGCCGCATCGACATCAAAGTGGTCCAAAAGGTCGCCGAGGCGGTACTGGAGGGATTGGTATATCTTTACGAGGTGCACAGGATTATACACAGAGGTGAGTGGCGCCACCTCAAAAAAGGGCAGCCCACTGAACTCTGAACTCTGACAGACATCAAGCCATCGAACATACTCTGCAACTCCCAAGGACAAATCAAGCTTTGCGATTTCGGCGTCTCGGGTGAACTCGTCAACTCGATCGCCAACACGTTTGTCGGGACGTCGACCTACATGAGTGTACGTCATTTCTCGCTTACCTCCCGAGCGACCACCCAGCTCCGTGTTCTGACGCTTCCCTCCCTGTCCACAGCCCGAACGTATCCAAGGAGCCGACTACACCATCAAATCCGACGTATGGTCGCTCGGCATAACGCTCATCGAGCTCGCCCACGGCCGCTTCCCCTTCTCAGACACCTCGAGCGACGACGAGGACGAGGACGAGAACCTGTCCGACGTCGAAGAAGAAGCCACAGGCGGAGCGAGCGGCACTCCTGACGAAGGCGCATCATCAACTATACGCTCCAAGCCCAGCAAGAGCGTCGCGACGGCCTCGCACCGCGATTCCCTCCAGGTCCACTCCTCCAGGACGCGGAAGCACCCGCCGAGAGAGCCCGTGAACGACTTTGACGTCCTCTCCCAGCCGCTTCCTTCGCCTTCGCCTTCCCTCCCCCGGTCTCCGTCTCAAGCCCAGCCTTCGCCCTCCCATCTCCGTCCTCAGTCGCATCTCACCGTGTCTCGCAAGAAACGGAGGAGCAAGGGTGTCAGTCTGCACGGTGGCAAGATGATGATGAGCATCCTCGAGTTGATGCACCATATCGTTCAGGAGCCGCCGCCGAGGCTGCGACCTTTGCGTCCGCGAGATCGGGATAGCAATGCTAGTCTGAGCGAGGTGCCGATTGAGGCTATCGAGTTTGTGGATGCGTGTCTTGAGAAGGACGTCGAGAGGAGGAAGACGCCAAGTTCTTTGATAGTGAGTTTGATATGCCTTTTGGGTTGCTCGGCGCTGACTCTGAAGATTAGAACTTTGACTGGATCAAGACGGCGCGTGACTCGGATTTCGATTTAAAAGTTTGGACGTCTACATTTTAACTCGAACGGGTTTCATACTTGATGGGACTGACATGGAACAATCGCTCGTCGCTTTCACCCTCCAACGTATGCATGATGCATCTATTTCAACTTCACTTTCAAACTTGGAAAATCGCAATTACGGCTGAACATAATGTACAACTCGTTTCCTCATGTAATTCTTCCACCCTTGGTACGGGTGCTGGCAATCAAACACCTAATATACAATATCATTTCTGTATCACCCCCGAATTATTAGTGCGCACTCGGATCATGCAAACGTAAGACTTACTTCAAGACGTGACGATACTTGACTGCACTGTTCCTAACGTCGTGCACGGCTTTGCCAGCTTCTTTCACTGCGGGAGGTGAGCGGTAAGGGATGAACTAACAATAACAAGATGCAAAGACGCGTTCTGGGTAGGACCTCAATGTAACTCTTCACGCCTTGCTTGACTGCACAGTCAAGCATCGCGAGGGCCTCTTTCTTACTTCCGCTGCGTGAAATCAGCTCACCCTTACTGATGGGTAGGGACGATGTGTGCTTACATGTGACTTCCACCCAAAAGCGCGCCGTTTTTGGAGAAGTCTGGTTTTTGATGTCCAGCAACCACGCCAATATGTTGCACAACGAGAACTATCGACTCACTGAAAGCGCTCAATTCGGGAAAGGGTTCGTCTGGAAGAGCGACCATGATGAACTTGTGATTGACACGTAACATGGACAGG
>KB722765.1:168113-198601 GCA_000349905.1 Volvariella volvacea V23
GTCTCCCAAGGGAGAGTGTTCACAGACGTTGGTAGTGCACGAAACAGATCTTAGTCTCGATTTATACAAAGTGGGCAAACATACGAGGATGAGATCCAATTTCCCGGTCCAGTTCTTGGAGAAATCGCCCTTGGTGATGACGAAATCTGTCGCTCCCAGTTCTCTGGCGTCAGCCTGGGGAGGCCAGCGTGAGATGCATTCGTAGCCGCGTCTACAGTGGTGTTACCTCTTTATCAGGAGAGTGGGAGAACATGACGACTTGCTCGGCACCCAGTGCACGAGCGAACTGAATAGCGTAGTGTCTGAGCGATAGCGTCAGCAAATGAGAGAGCTGCTACACGTGGCCTCACTCACCCAAGCCCACCAAGGCCCATGATGCCAATCTTCGTTCCTGGCCTAAGACGAAATTGCAAGCAGTTTTTGGAATACAAAAGGATTACTTACCCCGCTCCATGCCTAATGAGTGCAGAATAGACGGTCAATCCCGCGCACAACATGGGTGCGACTTGCTCCAAGGGGAGTTCCTTGGGTAGAGGGAAGTCGTAACGCTCGTGGGCTCGGACGGCGGTGGAGTACCCGCCTTGAGTGCGTTCGCCCTATGGAATATGACGTGTTGGTAAAAAAAAGATGACGGTGCTCACGTTGGGACACACCCCGTCGTAAGTGTGGATATCCAGAGCGCATCAAGGAGATGCACCGGCTCTCTGTGGCGTCTGTCTCCGCAGATGCCGAAGCACCGTCAAGCGCTGCTGGACGTGGTCTCAGAAGCAGGGGTTTGACGCGAACTGTCCGATCGAAAACCAGCTAATTAACGCGTTGGCTTCGGCCCGATCAAGATTCTCACGAACACCTTCGTCGGTGGCGGTGACCTTGCGAGTCCTACAGCTCATCAGGCCCACAAGCCCAACCTCGGGCGCCTGATCCCAGTCCTCCTCCAACCCTTCCAACACCTTCATCCTCGTCGTTCTTTCTCGCCATCATGCCCTCTTCCTCATCGTCTGCGTCTTGGTCCAACGTCTCCACGCCAAGCCCTGGCTCTCTGACCCCCGCAACGACCCCCGGCTCGGAGCAGCTCCCACCACCGTACAAGACTCGATATCCCGTGCCGCCATCCGTCAAGACACCTTACAATCCAGAGGATGCACTCACTGATCTCCCCGCGATCAGCTATGCCCTCGAGCTCTTCCTTTCATCTCAAATGGTCGAGTCAGAGGACTTTTGTCACCGGAGCGATAAAGAAAAGTGCGTTCGGGCCTCATTCTGCCCTTGTCCAGATCTTTAACATCCTCGTGCTCAGAGAGAGACTCTACTTTGCGACTGGATACGGTCTGATCCAATGTGTCAAAGGGCTCATGTCGTACGCGGACGAGGTTCGGGCAATCCGGTCATTCCATCACTCTACAGCTAACTCACGAGCGCCCACCACACCTGCAGGACTTGCTTTCCGCGCTCGGGCATGCAAAGCATGGCAACCTAATTGCTTCTCAGCACCGCAAGAAGGCCACCCTCTTCGGCTCCCGATTAGCCGGCTTCGTCGCGAACACAATTTCGTCCACCAGCAATGCCGGGATCATTGGCTTCATCAAGGGCATGACTGACGTTGAGCGACATGCCGAGCTGGTCTATGCCGAGAGCTTGTTCGAGAAGGTGCGTTTGAATCGTTGGTATATGGCAGTTGTAAGGCGAAGCGCCTTCCGTGGAGTCTGGTGTTCTCTTTCTGCTATATTTGGCATTTGGTATCCATTTGAGATGCTCATGACTCTTCCTCGTGTTATAGGCCCTCCTCGGCATCGTGTACTCCGGCGACTGGCTCGCATTCATCAAAGAAGCGTCAGTACATCGCATTCTCGTCCATCCTGCCTACTAACTTTCGCTCAGTCTCAACATGCGAAGCACAATAACGATCTATAAGCATCTTGGTCTCTACATAGAGCACATGGACTCTCTGGCTGCTCAATCTCAATCTTCCTCAAAGGATGGCTCACCCGTCGTCGATACCTCTATTGACCCCCACTTCAGATCAGGCGTATACCTCGGACTTGGAATTTCCAATATCGTCATGTCGCTTATGCCAAGCAGACTCTTGACTATCGTCGAGCTCTTCGGATACAAAGGAGACAGGAAGCTTGGGTTGGATCTTTTGATGAAAGTTGGTGGATGGGACGGAGAGAGGGACGAACCAAGGATTAGCGAGGGTGAGTATCGCAAGTTGAGCCGACGCTGTTGTGCTCATGTACTCTACGATTGTAGAACAGGAGGGCGTACGAAGACCAGTTGCCGATATGGTCTTGCTCATATTCCACCTTGTGGTTTCGAGCTTCACATTCGATGGTGTAGATATATCCATTGCTGCCAAAATCCTCAAATGGAACTTGAAACGATTCCCCAATGGCATGTCATGATTCGATGTCGTTCCGCTCGTCTTATAATATTTATCTATTATATTCTCTTAACAGGTGTATTCTTCCTATTTGGTGCTGGCCGCCTAGCCTTATGCCGATCCCAACCACTCGAAGCCATCGAGTACTATACCCGCGCAATGGAAAGCCAAAGACAATACCGCAACCTCCATCACATCAGTTTCTGGGAGATCGCCATCGCCAGATTGGCGCTTTGGGATATCCAAGGTAGCCTTGTTTGCTGGAGAGATCTAGTCAAAGAAGCCACGGTATGTGTTCATTCAAATTGCATGGAACAGACGTGCTAAGGGCTGTTGTCCTTTAGTGGTCGAAGAGTATCTACTCGTACGGTATGGCTGTTTGCTTGTTGGAGATTGGTGGGGAGAAGGAGAAGGAAGAGGCGAGGCAGATGATGGAAAAGGTGCCCAATCTTCGACAAAAGATTGCTGGCAAATCCATCCCTCTGGAGGTACGCCCGTATTGCCACTGACGGAATCTGTGCTCACTACCTCCACCCCTATCGCTTCGCTTGCCGCCACTGTAGAAATACGTTGCTAGGAAGGCGCGTAAATACCTATCCCAAGGCCAAAGGCTATCGCTGGCGGGACTCGAACTGGCTTATCTCTTCCTTGGGATCGCGCACGCCCCAAGGCATGTCATCATCACAAAGATGTTGCCCGAGGCCCACAATGTCCTGGGCCAACTGGGATATGCACCCTGCGCTGGCGCCAGTGCTGGAACGAGTTCGACAAATAAGAGCGAGAAGGAGAGGAAGGAGATCGAGAAGAAGTGGCATGGTGGCAAGGGCGGATACTGGGACGACTATTGCTTGGCGAGGTTTTTGGAGGGTGTTTGCTTGCGATATGTCGCTTATCCGGTATGTTCGGCCTTTGTGGATTTGTTGTCCTTTGTTTCTAAGCCCTGTCGCCTTTACCTGGAACTATCAGGACCCTGATGCTGTACTGGACCCGAACGAGGTCATATCCATCCTGAGAGAGGAGGCTGCAAATGGAGCTACAAAGGCCTTCCAGGACGTGTTCGAGTATGGACCGAAGATTGAGTTGGATCATCATATTGTCTATCATGCTCGTAAGTCTGATTCTGGATTGCTCAGAAGGAAGACGTTTGATGGCCATTTAACTTATCAGATTACGAACTGGGAAGATTGCTAGCTTGCCAAGGTAAAGCCGAAGAAGCGAAAGCTCAGTTTGAGCTCGTTTTATCAGGTACGTTGTCTGACATTCGATATTTTTCGATATTTGCTCTCCTCTCTACCTCCTTCATCCACGTCTCCTCCGCTTGTTATGATGCTGCCTCGTTGGAGGTTAGTCGGAGATGATAATGCCGTCCCCGTCATATTGTCTTATCGAGCGGAAATGAACAACAGCAATATACACGTCGGTGTACCCCTTTTGTCCATGTTTATATGGGCGTCTTTTTTCATGCTGTTCATTTCCCTTGAACCTTCCACTATATTTCCGTTCAATTCTCTGACGGATTTCTGATTGATGCAACTTACATTTGCTTCATTTTGTCATCCCTTCTTACTTCACAATTGTACTTATCCTCATATCCGTCCTTTCGCCTACTTTCCGTGTATTTCCCTTCTCCCGATACTCCAACTCTCCGATCTTTGTGTTTTCTGGTCCCACGCTCACGCTAATGGTTTTCCAGGCAAACCATTGGAAGTAGGCGCATCTGGAAAGAAGGGTAAATACAGCATGGAAGTAAGTTTTAATTCGACATGGCTCCCCCCGCTTCTCACGGAATTCCATTTTGCTTCACTCGACCGTCTGCACAGAACGCCCTTCATGTGAGAACGAACGCGGCCTTTGAGGCTCTGCATCAACACCAACACCAAAAGAGGTTGTAACCCATTGCATGTTTTGCCATACATGTTATATCCGATAACCTGGTATTCACTGGATTATTCTCACTCACCGGCGGTGTACCGCATGTTTCTGATAACCCAGATACCTTGTTCTTATGCACCCCGTATATGACTTCCATACTCATACCCGTATCTCATACCCCTCCCCGCCCTCATCTTCCATCCTTTCCTCTTGGCTCTTAGCTCCCGGACTTTTGTGAACTTGACTTTCCAACGTGCCAATACTGATCATGACGCACTTTGCGTGTGCTACAGCTGTATACGATCTCGAATGCCCTCCTCTTGTGATAGATATGACGTGATATAATCTGTGATGTATATTTATGGCTTCTGCATTTCTTGTTGCGAAAAATATATAGATTGCTCCCTGCGATGCCTAGACCCGATCTGATGCTGTTGACCTAGAGCCAACGCCAACGCCATGATGCATTGCGCGTGATTCGGTTGCAGAGTTCGGGTTCCATTCTCCACTATCTTGCGCGCGTGTTGCGGTGCGTCTGTGGGGCTGCAGGTGTTCAGGTGAATGCATGGCCGGGAGCATCTAATCTGATGTGATTGCATCATGACACTATATATACTAGTGGCATGGTGGATTAGTAGTTTACCGCACGCACCAGTTAAGAACACTAATACCTGTCAACCTTGAGCTTCTTGATGTGATGCACTAGTGTAGACAGGTCGCTAGATACCGAGGAAGCTCCAGGTTCCATTAATGCCCGGGCCTTACTGCTATTCTAAGTCTGGCGGTATCATTGCTTCAGCCTAAATATAGTCCCGCATATGGTACTACCTACTAGGTTAGCAGCGCGAATTTTGACATGCGGAAAGCTGGCTAATGGTCCCGCAGGCTAAGGAGTTTACTTCACGCCGATGCTAAGTCCCAATACTAGTCCCCTGTTGGTGCATAGGTCAGCCGGAATCTATCTCCACCGAGGTACTCAATCTGCACTTGGTGCATAGGGGACGACGTCACGCCAGTAGTCTATGATGACGGCGGCTGCCGTTCGTGAATGTGCGGTGCAGCAATTGCACTGTGACGGACCGTTTAGGCAAGGCTCAAGGCTGTATGCTGGCGGTCAAGGCGCTTTGCCATGCAAATTGTGATTACTGTGCGATTAGTGTTGGTATCGGATGTAGCCCGCACTGCAATGGCGCAGGTCCGAGTACCAACACGACCATTTAGACCTGAATCCGTTGCGTGTGCTTCCATTCATCTTGCTAGAAGCACTGTGTTGGGCCTTAATTAACTGGCCCATTCATTAGATCTTGTATCTGGTGGCACAACCGAGTTTCCCCTCCTACGGTCCAGCCTAGGCATCCTACCATTTGGGTTGAAACGATCAGTCAAATAAAGAAGTCTGAAGATCCTTGTCAATTGAACTCAATTCAAAGCCCCTCTTCGGCTGTCCAAAAGAGAAGCAAAATGGTCGGGTGCTAGCTGAGTATTTCAACTTGCATACCATGTATGATGTAGCCAAGACGGTCTGAGGTAAAAATTACGAAGTCTGTGTCACTTGAAACCGGCATTCTAAAGTCAGCGATGGCAATGCTTACATGACCACGACTTCAAGCGAGAACTTAAGCCTAGTCAGTTACATTGGGTACATAGCTAACTACGAATATGGACACTACGGCCTTCGTGCGACCAAGCGCACAGTCAAAAATTCCAAGTGGAAGCTCTTGACTCTATCAGCAGTATGACTCAGGAGAATGTGATAGGAGCACAACGGCGACTAGATAAATCCATCCATCGGTCTGCTTTGGAAGCAACATGTTTCTAGTGTACGTGTAATGCGGTTGGTTCTAGGCCAGGATTGTCGCCGGCAGCGCTGATGTTGCAAACTCAGTGGGCGACTCGGACCCCGGGATCCGGGGAAGTACCATAAGGTGTTCGCAAGTAAGCGGTGATGATAGGCTTTCCGTAACTGGGGCTTCTCCGGATCACACTGCTGTACCAGGATTGCTATAATTGCATCCGCAATTGCAAGCATGAGCTAGATAGCCAAATATCTTGGATCCAGTAGACCCATTGGGTCGACGTTGCATACTATGCTGCAAGGCCGCTGTGATCGAGGTATTGGGTAAGGAAGAGAGCGCTACGTTTTGATCGTCTCTAGCAGTCGTGAACAGCATCAGGTCATCCGTCCAGGTCTTGTACTCGGAATGTTAGCCTCAAAGCGCTTGGCGAGACTCGTCCAAGCTTACTAGGGTGGGCGCCTCGAAGAAATTCAGGGAAATCCCGAGTCAAGTGCGAAATGGAGATTTGTGTTGGTAGAAAATGGACTCGAGACCACATATTAGTGCTACTTGGGGAACACCATGTCGGATTGATTGGCCAAGGCTGAGCTAGGAGGACTCAATAAGACCTATCCGAGTAAAGGACACAGTAAGAGGTTATCCCGGCATTCAAAACAGTTATCTAAGTCTTCGTTTCACTGTATATGTCTTATAATCCGAAGAAAACCACATAGCTTACCCACACAGTTAACTAACCCAGCGTCGAATCGAGAATTGACAAGTTTTACCCACATAACCTCACGTTGCTATCAATGATAGGCTGTTCATTGACATCTTAACATGACAGGATGACGATACGACGCAAGGGGTGGCTGGCAGTGGTGAAATCATGCCGTACGGCACCCATGAGATGAGCAAACTCATTTCATCTCGATATCTTGTGTTCTTCTCCGCCTATCAGATGCAGACGATAGTCCTGGTGGCCTGTCAATCACTGAAAACGAGGGACCATTGGCAATGAGGCTAGGGGCCTACCCGCCAGGAAGCTCTGCCGCAACGGTCAATAAAGAAGAGAACACGATTATGGTCCAATCACGACGCGGTTGTCATGGTCGGGGTAGAGATCCTAGTGACTTGTCCAGTCTAGGATGGTATTGATATCCTAACGTGGTAGGAAGAGCAAAACCTTAAGGTCAAGGGATTAGATTCACGACGGAGGAGGAAACTGTCAACTTACCCTTTTGCTCCCGTTTTGGTCCATTCAAGTCCAAGACAATTCAACAGACAGTATTAAGGCCATTGCAACTGAGAAATAGAGACTAACGCGTGTTTTTACACAGCACAACTTGAACGTAGATAAAAAATAGCCTGTAGACTTTGATTAGTTGAGCTGAGGAACCGTTACGGAAATTCAGGAAAACATACTGAACGGAAAGAGACCCTGAGCAAATGTTACAACGCCTCGGACCCGGATATATCCGTTAATGCTCTGGGATGCATGCCCGTGCACGCCTTCAACATGCTGTCATACAATCCCAGCACTGTAGCGCACTAGGATGACAATGCTGTGCGTGTCATTGGATCATTTACTACATGTGAGAAAAAATGATTTCGTTCGCTCTGGGCTGACATACGTATATAAGAGCATGTTATTGCCTCCGAGTCGGGAGAGCATCGACGTTAGTCGGCCGCGGAGAAGAAGTCAAAGAAAGTGAAAATGATGTGCGAGCCATCAGCAATATTACTTCTATGCCATGTTCCCTGTACTGTTGACCTGAAGAATCATCCAACATCTGCCTCTCTAGGACCAACATTCCCAGTGTACATGCAAGGGGTCCGAATCACTCCAATCTCATCTCCGACAGAGATATGAGATGATGGGAATGTCAAATCAAAACGCCCTAAGCATCTGTTCGAAAATTCGACGAAACATCCTACCCAAATGATCCCTGTCTGTGGCAACTGCGTCGACGGAGTTTTCACGAAATGTCTCTTCGAACGCCACAGACTCAGGATGATCCTTCAGGATCGTCGAGACGTGCGCTAGGCTTTCAAAGGCGGCTTGCTAAACTGGTAGGGAGGCAACCGTGGAGGTGTGCGGAAAGCCAGATTGTTGGGCCCGAGGTGGGAGGTCTAACGTCGACGACGTTGGGGATGTCGTTAGTTGTAGCCAAGCCTTCACCTTCAAATACAGAAATATCCTCCAAAGGCCCTGCAAGTAGGATAACAGCTAATCGTTAGGGTCTCGTCTCCTTTGAGGGTCGACGGAATAAACTTTGGTAAGTGGACTAGGTTTAGATATCATTTCCTTTCCTTATTGTCACGCTTTTTTTCTTTTCTGCCTCTCGTTAAAGGGGTGAGGCAGTGGTTGGTAGTCAGGGAAAGAGACGGTGTTGTGAAGCCTCCAAGCGTCTAATGTGGGTTCTGGCCCTGATCTCCTGATTACGGCCACAACATGTAATTCACCAAACCCAATGGCTACCTGTTGGCTTAGGAGGATATATACGAGCTTGAGCCGAGTAAAATGCGGGTTGGCGACCGGTTTGGGTGTCTATATCCGAGCTGGCGCACGTTTTTAATGAAGGCGGAGATGGCAGTGGTCGTGGTGAGCCTGGTAGGTAGGAAAGATTGAGAGAAAACCGCATTTACGCTCGCACTCGCGCCCACACTCACATGTCAGTGTCATACCGCATCGGGAGCAGAGCTGATTGGAGAGCCATGTCCGATCGCTGTACATGCCGCAATCGGATGCTGCACGGTTACAATATGGGGTACACGTATATAAGCCGACCGAGGAAAGGATCGGGGAAGGGTTAGATTGGGCAAGAAAGAACGATCTGGAACGTTCTTCTGCCGGGGAAAATGGGGGAATGAATGAATTGAAGGGACTGAGACTTGACTTACCAGTCGGGCTTCTATCGATTGATGTGATTGGAAGGTCCCAAATAAGAACGTATTCGGTGGCTCACAAGACTTTGTTAAGTGTTAAGTGGCAATCCAAAAGTTCCTACTTGGTATAACCTGTCGATGATCAAAATACAGCTGACGCAGACAGCGGCGTGCAGTCAGAATACCGTGATAGTGGCTAGTTGTACCCCGGAATGTCAATAGTGGCTTTTGCGCGTGTGAAAGAATGGGACTGACATCTACCAAGTGCGTTTAGTTAGGTTACTTCCTAGTAAGTGCGTTGTGAGCTGTATCTCGCCAAGGATAATGATGACGATGGACACGAGTGTGGGCATATGCTTACCGTAACTTTGTAAACTTTTCATTTCCACGACATATCCGAAAATGTCAAAACGCCACGCCTTTATCAAGTCATGTGTCCATTGCGTGATAGGACATGTATATCCGATTCTAGATGAGGTCGTGTCATGAATGTCATTCCCGGGAAGAGGGAGGAAAGGTAACTTACGATGGTCGAGCAGCTGACCCGGAATGAACAGCTTTTCGTTATCGCAGTGCTGCGCAATAGTCATGATGAAGAGATGTCTGAGAGGCCACTCGAGATGGAAGCTTGAGCTGTATCAGCGTATGATGGCTGTCGTCATCTGAGGATTAGATATAACGGCAACTTCCGTTGTGAAGAAAATTAGAAGAATAAGGAATGGGAAATGACTCACTAATGAAATCATTCGTGGGCTGATATGACTGGCCTTTGCCATCAAGTGACTGACTTCCTGAAACAGGGATTGCTCTCCGACCCATCGCATCATCCTATACACTCAACGATGTCACATTTATGTCGATAGCTGCAAGGTACGAACTGATACTATTCACAAACCCATCGATGCGCAGAGATTCGGACCGTGATCCGCCTTTTCTAGGTCCTCGGTAGCCTAGTTTCGCAGCTCGCTCACTTGGCCGACGGTCTGTTCACCAGACCTAATATGGACATGATCTGTATTAGTGCATGCCTTTGATATCACTTAAATTCGCAAATCGCCAGAGGAATGCTGTAAAAGAGGGTGTTCCCGTTTACGGTGCGAAATGCACCGCAGCATGATAGAGTTTGTTCCACACAACGTGTTTCGTAGCCATGGGGCACCCTGATTTTGATTCGAAATGACGGTGGCAGATGTCGTGAGAGGCTCGGGAGGGGTATGTAGGGGCTGTCGGAGGAATTGAAGGAAAAAACTCGATAGTGAAATCTACGTTTAACAACATCCAAGTCGCAGTCCAGTAGCTTGGATAAGGGATACACGATGGATTCGATAGCCCGCCACTTTTTTAACGGCCGTTACCCGTTTATCGGTGCACCCTGGTGTCCACTGCAGCGCTTCGGCGTCTGGCTTCAGAGAATCCAGCTTTATTCTGTCGCTGCAATGGATGAATTAGCACCCTCAAAAATTTCGTCGAAGATATCGGACCGTACCTCCGTTTTCATTCCAGTCTGAGGATGACCAGTTTATCGTTCCCCGTAGTCCCATCGGTCAACCGAGCCCCAAAGGCATGTAAGCTTACAGCCTGTATCAGATGTTAGGTTTCCCACTATCTGGTATCTGTCGAACTAGGACCCTCAAGGAGATATCCGCCTCGAGGGTGTATCCACTCTGTGAGGCCATGTCCTTGACGGATACTCCACTAATTTCGCAGCAATGAAGTTCCCTGTGGAGAGTGGCATGGCTGACATGACGGTGGCGACCACTGTGATGAAAAACAGGAGAAGGGGTCTGGTTCATGGAGGTGGTTCCATTATTCCTGCGGGAACTGTGCGTGGCGCGATTGATAGAGAGAAGGAATGAATTTGACAGTGTATTCGGTGACAGTCTGTTCGAGGTGCTTCTCAAGATTCGAAGGCGACGCCGAGTGTGTGAATGTCGCTTAGTAAGCTGCGCACGTGGCATGACGTAAAGCGGCAACAAGGCAGAGAGAGCTGGAAAGTGAGTGGTCTGATTCGATGCCTCTTCGTCGTCGCCCACGATGAGCTCAAGCCGTCGTTCCGTCCGTTCACTGCGCTCCCCGAAGCCTCCGACGTGGTCCTCGAGATCCGTCATCAAGAACACCCCGTCATCTAGCCTTTCATATATCTTCGCCGAACCACAGCAAGGCGCCCCGCTGGCTCCCGCAGCGAGCAAGCTGCCTGCCACGGCGCTGATACGACCCACAGAAGCCAATAGCATAAAGGACATCCCAGAAGTGCCTTCAAGTGAGGCTACATCGACACCTTCTAGTTCCGACGACACGGTTGATGGGCCGCCAAATGAACACAAGTTAGGAGGCAATGCTGAAGTGGCACCTGGCCCAGGTATGTCCCCGGTGTTGGTTGTTATCTCATCCTGGAGCTAATACCACCTCATAACTGCCCAATCCAGAAGAGAGGCCTGCAGACGCAAGCCCTCCCGCTGCCAGCGACCCTCAACCCGGTGTAGCAGCCCCACCAGCGCCGGATCCGCAGTCCTCCCCACTAGCTGTCTCAAAGCCTCCTGAAGACCAGATAACGGCAGAACAGGAGCCTCCTGTGAACAGCACATCTAACCAAAGCAGCACCTCGTGGTTTGCGACATTCACTCGTAATAAGGTCAAAGACAAGCCCCACGCCCCAGCCCCAGCCCCAAATACATCACCTACCCCTGTTATCCCACCTACAATTAATGTAATTACTGCCCCACCATCTACGCAATCGACGACGAATGAAGAATCGACACCGAATGAGGAACTGCGACAAGAGTCCACTTCAGCAGCAAATAAACCGAAGATACCCATAGAACCCAACACGCAAACAGCAATTTCAAACAACAATCCGACTGCATCATTGTCTGCACCCCAAAGCACATCTACATCAGATTCAAAGTCAACTACAGCTCCAGTTCAATCCCCTTCACCAGCTCCACCGCCTAGACGTTCATGGTTCTCATCTTCCAGACCCCAACCTCCCCCACCTTCCCCTGCTCAGCAAATGGATCAAGCGGCTGCTCCAGTACCCTCCCCACAACCTCCCAGCGACATCCAAGCCCAGTCGGAGCAAACCTCCAGTGCTACATCACCGCCCGAACCACCTCCATGTGTACACCCCACTCCTGACGAACCCGAGCCACAAGCCACGACAACAACTCCAATAGCAACACCTCCGCCTCCACCGCCACCGCCTCAGTCTTCAAGCCGATTCGCCATTCCTATCCCGTTCTTAGGGAGGAAAAAGGCTCCACCAGAGGCGGCTCCAACCCCCAAACCCAATCAAGGTATGTAGTTCCCAGTAGAATGGAGAATATAGCTCATTCTGCTGCAGAGGAACTCGCACTCGCTACTACCTCAACCACAGTCGATACAGCGAAAGAGGAAGCTGAATCACCCGTTTTGGTATCCGTTGAACCACCATCACCCAGCGATAATGGCCCCAATAGTGTTTGTCCCCAGCCGCCATCTCAATCAGCGCCCATAGCAGCATCAGAATCAGAATCAACGCCAGAGCACGAACCGGAGCCGGCGGTTATACCCTCTACGAGTTCGTGGTGGAGTTACGTTGGGTGGTCGTCTAGCTCGTCTGGTAGGATTGCAAGTGATCAATCAGCAACATCTCTCAATGCGGTACCAGAAACCGCACCTGAGGAAGGACCTCATGCGCCTGATGCTGCAAATCGGTCATCAAACCCAATCGCTGATACCAAAGCAGGGGGTTCGAATAATACCGTAGAGGCAAGAGGGGACGATAGCAATTCGAACAATACCTGCAATAATGCCAACAATGTCAACGCAAAAGGCACGATAGCGGGGAAGGAAAACGGAAATGGAACTTCTACGGCGAACGTCGATTCGGCTCCTTCGCAACCAACATTGAGAACAGAAAAAACAGAAACGACAACAGAATCGCAACGAGATTATTCCAGTTCCCAGCCTCAGGGTTCGTCCGGGACAAGTCTTGATTCGGGTTCGGCCTCTGGTTCCGGTTATGCATGGTATTCGCCTTGGGGGTGGTATGGCTCATCCTCGACTGCCACCACGGCTACGAATGTGTCCCCATTGTCAGACCGCCCTGCAGGGGGAGCGGAAGCTGTTGGGGACGATAGTGCCAGTGGTGTGGGTGAGGGTGCTGTTGGCGATGCTGATAGTAAGGTAGGGGCGAAAGAGATGGAATCAGTATCGGGAGGTGTAAGTGGGAATGCGAGTATAGGCGAGGTTAGGAGTGAGAACGGGGATGAGGCCCAGTCGCGTGGGCGTACCGCCGGCCAAGATCAAGATGGACGAGTGGACGAAACTCAGTCCCAGCCTCCGTCTTCTAATCAAAAGACCGGAACCTCTCCACCTAGTTCGGAAATCAATCCTGTTGGTCTTACGATACAGACCCATCGTTCGGCTTGGGCATATTTCTTCTCTTCGAAGACGATTGCTGCGAAGACCATTACGGAGAAAGGCAAGCATGATGGGGAGATTAAGAGGGATGAGAACGGAATGGAGATAATGGATTTGGATGACGATGAGGAAGGTGGTGCTGGTGGGGATAGTGATACGAAGATGTTGCCTACTCCGACCAGGAGGTTGGCTATTGAAGCTCCACCCCCAAAGTCTGCGGCTACGCAGGTTAAATCAGCTGCGAGTACTCCACCTCCACCATCACCGAAACAACTCGTATCGTTATCGAAGGAGATCATTAAGAAGCCGAACGAGAAGGATGGTGGTGTTTCACCGGTTGAAAGCGTCAGATCGGATGCGGGGCAGAGTAAGAAGTCGACGACTACAGCCGCATCAGTTACATCAGCTTCTCCATCAGCCGTGGCATCAAACACGACATCATCGCCTACAACGGCATCGGCAGGACCTCCAGCAAGTGCAGCGGTGGCAGGGAAATCAGGGAAGCGGGTATCATCGTCCCCTGCTCCTTCGAAAAGATCGGGGAGGGAGAGTCCCGTACCAGCAGGAGCGCGAACGCCAACGCCGAATCTTGTTCTTCCTAATTGGGCGGATGTCTTTCATACTGCCCCGAGAAACATAGTTCCTCCGCCGCCGCCTTCGAAGCTGTCGAAAACGATTAATTTTGTTAATGATGTATTGTTTTCGAAAGATGTGGGCGTGCTAGGTGGTGCTTGGGGTGGCTCCAGTGCGAGTACAAGTGGGACAGGAAGTGATGCGGGTGTGAGCGGAAGTGATACCCTGAAAGAAAAGGAGAACGCCAAGAGGACAGGAAAGAGCAAGGGGAAGGGAAGAATGACATGGAAAGAGCGAGAGCTAGAGGCCCGTTATGCACATTTCGGGAAGGAGCTGCCTAGAGCTTGGGATGTGATGAACGCTCATGCTTGTATGCATGCTTGTGCGAATACCAGTGGTACCGCGTCAACGGCGGCTGCCGTGGCTGGGTGGGCTGCTGGTAAGACAGGAATTGGAGGGACGAAAACAGGTGCAGGTGCGACAGGGGTGTATGGGGATGTGTTGCGAGGATGTGAGAATGTGGCAGTCATTGGAATTCATGGCTGGTTTCCTGGTAAGTTGTGGTTTCTCGTGCGAGAGAGAGAGAGAAGGAAAAAGCATCGCTGTGATGTGTATGATTACTGTTGTTTGACTAACGTCATTTTTTTTTCTTTCCCTAGGTGTGGTGATGAGAACTGTGCTTGGTGAGGTAAGTCTCACTTCCCTTTGGAGTTGGTATTATGTACTGATTATATTCGGGGACATCTTTTGCTTGCCGTTTACTTCTTACATCTTTACCTATTATTTTACGTCTTTCATCTATCATTGTGAATTCTTACCCTTGTTCCTTGTATAGCCAACGGGGACAAGTTCAAAGTTTGCAAACATGACGGTCCAGGCGTTGGAGGATTTTCAGCAAAAGCATAATGTTGAACTGAAGAAAATCACCAAGATTCCTTTGGAAGGCGATGGAACCATTACTCAGCGAGTTGAAAAGTACGTCCTACGTTTACGCTCATCACGGAGATTTGAAAGCCCTCCCTGAGAGAAGAGCAGCCCATATACTAACTTATTATGCATTGCCCTTTTCGCTTTGTCATTGACGCAGACTTTACTCCAGTCTTCTTGCAAACGAAGAATGGGTCCAGGATATCCATAACGCCGATGCCATCTTCATTGCCACTCACTCGCAAGGATCTGTCGTTTCAACTCATCTGTTGGATCGTCTGATCCGAGATGGTCATATTGTAACAGCACAGAGCGTTCTCGCTGCGGCCCCTCCGGAGACACTGTCACCAGGAAGTAGCGTATCCACCAGCACCGCACCCCCGAGGAAACCCCAAAGGGTTTGCTGTCTTGCGTTATGTGGGATTCATTTGGGTCCCTTGAGATATCTGAGGAATAGCACGTTGGTTCAACCGTACATTCAGGTGTGTATCCAATTGTTGGTGGACATGTCATGCGTGCCTGATGGGTATTGTCTAGTATTTTGAAAGTGCTGCTGCACGGGAACTATTTGAATTCCAGGTACTTAGCTATCCGTAAACCTTGGTCTTCGGTGACCCGCTAACTCGAAATCAGAATACAGATAGCGCGGTGTCCAAGGCATATGTGGCAGCTCTTGGGAATGTCGTCAAGCATGGGGTAAGTGATGTGTCTTAATTGTTTCCGATTGCATATGGAGCGGTGTTTTTAATCGTTTTGTTTCTTGTCCTCGTGTTTCCGGTTTAGGTTAAGATGGTGTATGTGGCCTCATTGAATGATCAAGTAGTTCCTTTATACTCGGGGTTATTCGCTGCGGCAAGTCATCCGCTAATCTTGCGGGCGCTCTACATCGATGGGGATGCATACCAGTGAGTTTCGTCTCTCCGTAAAGTTGCCATTTTCTTACTCGCGTAAAACTACCACCTCTGCGTTTACCCAGTTCATCAGATTTCTTATCCAATCTTTTGGTACTATTATTACGAGTCTTAAATTCGGGACTCTCGGACAGTGGCTTGATCACACATTTATCAGAAGCCACAGCCGGATCACTTAATGGAGTTGGACATTCAACAGCATACGAGGAATTGGCGACTTATTCGTACGTATTACTTGTTTTCGCTTATTGTTCAACGCCCTGGGGATATTTGTACTGATGTTTGATGGCCGTCGCTTTCGTCAGCTTGGCTGTGAATTATCTGTTTTTAACCAATGACGGACTCGAGCAACAACACCCCGAACTAACGGTCGAGAGCTTTGACGCACTGACTGAGCAAAACGATTACGAGGTATGTGGCATTTGTTGATCCTACGCAATTGTGCTTCCCCTGTTGTCCACCCTTCCCGCGGCCTTTGCATCTCGTTTTTGAAACCTGTTTCACACTCGGCGCATCATATCGTTGTGCCACGCAACATATCGTGACTTAACTAACTCGATCTTTAATCAATCATGACAGATACCTTGGTCTTTACGTGACCTTATTGCGGACGAGCGTATCGCCCATTTCTTCTCACGAGAGATTGCGGAGCTGAAGGATGCTTTCCGGGATTGGCATCCCAAGACTAGTATCCTAAGGGATGTGAAGAGGAAGCTTCAGCCCATCCAGCGGCTCAATTCGACTGTTTCCGGGAGCTCGATTTCATCTATTAGCAGACTTTAATTTTTGGTTGTTGATATTTGGACTTTGTGAGGGCGTTATCGATTGGGGTTTGTGAATTTCTGGGCTGTCCCCATTTTTTCTTTGCTTTCGCCGATGATCGTCTATAATTTTAGATGCTTTTCATCTTTCTGCATGTTGATCTACTCCGGCATTTTGCATGGTTTCTCTGTCCTTCCTTTCGTCATTCCCACCTGGCATCTCATCGATTCATCTGGACTTCACTTCCAGGATTAGAATATCAAGTTACTGATCACACTTGTAGCATTGTAGCATGTACCTAACTTCCACAATCAAATGAATGAACGTTCCAACATGCCACTTGACCTTGTGTGAATCACACTGTACTTCATCAGCTTGCACATTCCCAGTTTGCACATGTATGTATGGGATTAAATTAGCACCCTTGCGTTCTACATGCATTGCGCTCTAAGTTTGGTCCATCCTCTCTCTCAAAAACATATGGGAACTCGCCAGAGCACGAGCAACCCCATGCCCGGCGTGTAAACCGAAAACTGAATATTGGCCGATGCCGTTGGACGATTTTATTGGTTTAGAACGAAGTTACCTCACATGAAATCAATTGATTTACAAGTCTGACAGGACCATGCGCCTCGCTCAAAGCCGCCAACAGATGGTATCACCCCAACGAATGAAAATTTTCACGAACGCAATTTATTTGTACGAAGCAGGCCAAGCGTACACCAGGGACCCAGGCCTTTGTATGTGCATTAACAATGTCCCAATACACGTAGATACAGCCCAAACAGAAGGAAAGAAGACGAGCCCGAACCCCAGACCCCAGACTCCCCCCAAAAAATTGTACGAGGTGCTGGCGTGATACATACATGTGGGGTGACATCTAATCGTGTCCATGAGGGTTTCTGTATTCCGCGCCACAATCACCAATGGTAGTGATAATGGTCCGGCTCTTTGAGAGTGCCAGCACAGCCTCGACATCCGCATGATCCTGGTCTGTCAGGTGGAAGCCAAAAACTCGTTGATTATCATCGACGTGTTGGCTTAGGCCAAGACGTGCACCTGAGTGACAGAAGGAAAGAGTTATGTGGTTAGTCTCGGGCAGAACGAGGGTGCTGATGAGGATAAAGGGATGGGGAAGGGGATCTAATTTAGAGGAAAGGAACAACACGGGCTAGAGCTGATAGAAGGATGATAATGAGGTTTCCAATGATGGTGCGTGTGTGTGGGACATGATGTATGCATATGAAAGGACTTAGTCATGCTGAATGGAGGATATACGGACCTATAAGAACGGCGCCAACGAAAGAGTGGTCCAGTACCCAACGAATTGCAACGTTGGAAATGCTCCTTCCATGACGGTCTGCAATTGCTCGAAGGGTAGAGAGAAGGCGCTGGAAGAGTTCCCAAGTGCCCCAAGCTCCGAGGATAACATCGAGATACTGTTCAGGAGAATCAGTCGATGAATGGGTAAATGTACGGGGAGATAGAAGGGCCGCCGAGGGAAAAGATGTAGAAGTAACGCATGGATTGCCCACCTTGCGTTGTGATGGTGTTAGTGGCCGTTCGGATCCATATAAATCTGGCTGTTGCTTTCCTAACCAGTCGTCCGACAAAAAGCCCCCACACTAGGGAGATTAGCGAGTATGGTGTATTTTTAGCGCCGGCTATTGAAGGAAAAATTAGACTCACCAATGTGCCGTAAGCCAATATTTTAAGGCCATGTCTCTGGCAGACGTCCGCCATCCCGTGTAATGGACGAGTGTCTATGATTGAAAACTGCGTATTTCATACGTCATGTCATACGGATTCGGAGAAATGTCCATCAGTGTTCCGACAGAGAAGGGAAGGAATAGGGTGCGATCAGATTTGGTTCTGACTTGATGTGTGATACGATAGGGATGGCAGGATGGGTGTTGATGGGAAGTGTGATGATAGGTAGATAACTGGGATCATACCTGGACTTGATTGGATACAATCACACCTGGACCCAGCTGAGTGCAGATCTCATCCGTCCTCACCGAATCGAAGTTACATAGGCCAAGTGCTGCGATCAAGCCTTCATCTCGCAACCGATGAAGGAGCTGAAGTGCCGTCATATAGCCCTTATCCTTGTAGTCGTTCCAATGAAACTAAAAGCAGCATCGACGGGAGGTTAGCCAACCGAATAGCATTAGCTGACAACTAGCCAACACCCGAGAATTACTTATATCAGGTGCTATTGCGGCCGAGAGAGAAAGTTTCCGAGGAGGGAAACCAGATTCGTTCCCATTCAAGCAGCCCTCGGGAACCAGAATAGTAATAATAATGAAATTAAACGCACCTGGAGTAGGTCGACCCGTTCCGTCTGCATTCGGAATAACCGTTCTTCAACAGCGGCTCGCACATTTTCTTCTGTGGGGGTGATATTCCGGAAAATGCACCATTTCGTGGCACCAATTACTCGCTTGGGGTCAGGGAGGGATGCGCGAAATTGTCCCTGTCGGTAGGAATTAGACGGTTTTACGAACTACCTGATTGGAAAGAAATGAAAGGTAGGAAAACATACGAAGATGAGTTCTGCGCTTCCGTAATGATCAGCTAAGAATAGAATTTAGGACTTGGTCGATGTCACGCGTGCAGATAGAGCGCACCCTAGAGGTCCGCGGGACATGTCAGAAAACATGTTCAGTCACGAAAGCTGACATTGAACAAGCTTGATATTTGCCTACCATATCTGTTCATCATATGTCGAAAGGATATCTGGGTCAGCAAGGGTCGAGCGGATTGACAGAATGACAACTTGCCAAATGCCGTGTATCCTGCGTCGAAATGGCTCTGCATGGCTTGTTCGATCTTATGCAGCGGCGCACTACCCCATGCTTGGCTTGATAGCTGCCACAGACCGGTCCAGACACGAGACGTGATGAATGGGCCTAAAGCAACGAGCTCGTGAGCAGCAGAATTTTTTGTGGCGTCGGCAGAGACTGTCATTGGTGGAGGTTTAGGATGGTAATCGGGGTGACAGAGACGAGTGGCTGAGAGGGTGGATCATTTTATAGGGTAATCCATGCAGAAAAGTAGTATTCAGAAGCCCAAAGCGAAGATTTGACTTGCGGTTCGCTATACGGTATTTCAAGTACTCACCTGAAATCTTGATCGGCATATTGTTTTATTATTTATTTTTGTTTTCGTATTGTCGCAAAATAATATCCGTGATTCCGGTAAATTAAATATAAAATATGGTGACACAGTAGTTGGATCTGGTGACGCGACATCCCTGATGCAAGCGCAGGCCGCCTCTCTCTAGATCTCTGATCCCATATTTTCTCTGAAGCTTGTGCTGCCTATAAAACCACACTCCTTCCATGTCCACTGCCTCACTCGAGCACAATTCGCCTCTCTGCCACCATGCCAGCCATCACCACCCACGCCCCTGCTGACTCTGCTACCTTTGGCCATGTGTAAGCCTCCACCCTTGTGCTCCTCCGGGCTCGCCATCTCATCCTCTTGCAGCAATCTCATGGTGGACACTTGTATTGCCAATGCAACTGCTGACGAGTACGTAACATTTCCCGCTATTTTCTCATGTACTTATGTGAATCCTAGTTTGCGCGCCATCATGCGGAACATGCTGGCGACTGGGCCGCCAGGCCTTGCCACATGTTTTTCAAACTCGGCCCGCTCACAGATGCTTGCAACCTCCAAAACCAAACCCCTGCCACCCACTCATCATCTGTTCACGAAGCATGGTCGTTATGTGACACCGTTACCCCAATTCTATGAAACCTTGAAGCGGGTTCGATCCCTTTATGGAGCCGGCCTGGGCTTCGCAAGTCTGAGCCAACTCGCAATGATGATTAGAATGGTGACGGAGTTCCAGTGGGAATCCGAGGGGATCATGATGGACGCATTGATTACACTCGATGCCGACATTGGACAGGCTGTTCAAGTGAGTTAGTCTATTGCTTTTACTTACTCTATTATTAACGGCGGTTGTGCGTCCTCGGCGTTCCTTTAGAGTTCCAAAGAGGAAATTGAAGGTGGAAGAGTCTCCGATCTTCCAGCGGCGCGGGCCATCTTGGGCGACATCAAGTCAGCGCTAACGGAATGCCGAACGAGAACCACCTCATGGAAAGGCGTCTATCCGTTCGGGCGAGCGCAATTGAGTATCAATTTCTGGAAAATATGAACTATCCTCAATCCCCCTAGCTCCGCCCACTTTGTTTATTATCCAACCATGTATTTTTAACTATCTTATTCACGACCCCTCACGATCCAACCCCTGGTCACTCCAACTGCATCCCCCATCCGTCCGCGATTACCCCTATCTATTCCCCGATTTCACTTCGCGTTCTCTTGTGCATCAGTTATCTAGACTCTGGTAGCATGTCTCTTGTGCGTAGCTATAGCAGAACCTAAAAAATTCCAACGATGATTTGTTGATATTATGTCCCCGTCTCCCCAACTGCGTTGCTTGTGGGATCACATCAATGTAGATTACCGCCAGCCTTCTAGAAACTCTGCGTCAACGGTCGCCTATCTGTCATAAGTGGGCGTGGCACAGCATCGGGTAATCTCATAAAAAGGGGACAAGGGTGATATCTCCGTGCTAAGAGAGAGGAAAGGGAAGATGCACCTGGGTGAACGCCAGTGTGAGTGTTCGCATGCCAAGAAGGTCCTTTTGTTCTTTTACGGCTTTTTGCTTACCCCCTTTGCTTTCTGATCTGGGGATTTGACCTCCCCTCATTCAGTAACCGTCTCTTCAGATCTTTCATACACCGCGCAGGTTCTCGTACGGCAAGTATAGCCTTCACATTCCTGCCAGGGTCAACCTAGGTAAAGCGTCGGAGAGGGTTTTGAGGGGTATCACTTGATTCTCATTTCCTTGGAAAGATTGTTGAGTTGCTCATTTCCTTCGAGAAGGAATTCCGAAAAAAAGCATGAAAGTCAATGACAGCGAGCCACATGGCTTGCCGTCGACAGGTAAGCTTAGCGAGACTTCGGTGAAATTTCTGTTTAGAACCTCTGGAAGATAGACGCCGTTTTCCCATGCGCGCAGAAATCATGAGGGAAAGGCGGTCGTCCGAGTGGAAGATTACAGTCGTCGAGGGTCGGCGCTTAATGGGCAAGTTGAAAGTAGGGTGCCTTCGGTTGCGGTGTCCCGTCATAACAGGTTTCGCCGAGCGGTATCGGTTGGGCGTGATGGTGGATGGTGTGAGAGCGCTACCTCTTTTTGGAAGTGGTTGATGAATGTTGAGGTGGCGTCGGTGTTATACCGTTGCGCATGGCGTGGTTGAGCGTCGACAAGTGTACAACAGGGCTGAGAGTTGTTGCCTTACAGTTCATCCTATGGGGCTCTGGGGTCCCCACCACCGGAGCACATGGAAAATCTTTGGGATTCCCTAGCGCTGGTACCAGTAGATCTATGATGTACCCATAGGCTATATTCTATGCGGACACGTATGTCTGGCGTACCTTAATAGCACAGGTATGCCGAAGCTACTTTGTCTGTGCATATGGCCCCAAGAATTTCAGTGGGGCCATCCAAAAAGCCACTTATCCCGCCTAGATAAGTGAGTTAACAATCGCTTTGACAGGATTATTTTCGCGCTCAATAAGTCCCTTCATCAGCAACACATCGCGCACTCAATTTCTGTAGATCCATCCTAAGATCGATTGGCTATTATTGAATCCAGAGAAATGAAATCCGGCCATTATAGGAACTAGGATCTACGTTTGATCCTCGGTTCCTGTCTTAGTCGTCTTTTTAAGTTACCACCTGCATCGTGTTCATAGTTTTACAGCTCCTTTCGGCTTTCCCTAGCGATTAATGTGGGAGTGCGGCCTTGGCACGGTTATTCCTGACAAATGTGTTGTGTATCGAGCAGGGCAAGTACTAACAAATAATCAACCGAGCATGCCTTCATTACATGAGCTATTGTGTGTCTCCTTCAGGTCGGACCCGGAATACGTAACAGCTGCGTGCCGAGGAGCGCATTTTAGTTGTTGAGGGGCAAAAGAATGCAGGAAACATTTCCATTGCTCAGAGAACAAATGCGTTTCGTGCTATTACTCACGGGAAATGAAAATGACTGAGAACTCAGTTGTGTGGGGCAGATTGTAGCAGACCACTTTTGGTATGGCCAAGTAACTAGCATCGAATGAGTACATAAATTGAAATAGCCTGCATACCATCGACAATAGGTTACCCTTCGATGGTTGTCTCGCGGGCTCGTTATTGTCAAAACGCTGTTGTTTCGTTGCAAGACTATGACCGGCTGGTGTAATTCCGACAGGCGATACCTTACAGGCGCCAGACACGGGGCGTTTAGGTTTCTCTCGCACGCCGGAGGTACATCTTCGAATTATCAATAGAATCGAACAAGCTCCGTTGGTGAACCTGTTTATTGTACATCACGGCAGGCAGAAAACCTTGTGAGCCTGAACTTTTGTTATCCACGACAGGTAGTTTTTCGGCTTCTTTTCAACTCACGGACAGGGGCAAGAAGCAGATGTTGCGGAGGTACCGACGCCCCAAGGTTTGGTAAACTTGTGGAGATGAGGTTTTATTACCCAAAGGGACATAACACGCTCGGAAACTGGGATACGCGCCTTGCAGTGGGGTAAAGGAACCGGATATCGGTATCCAAATGCGAGCCTTTGCTTCAGCCACACGACGCCAGAAGCCAACTTTACCTCAAGGGTGTGTCATAAGCACGTGTGAATGGGAGTGCAAATGACATATCTACAAGCGTAGTTACGCATGTATGAGTTTGCGAATCTGCCGTTGGTGGGAGAGAAAGCGACGAAGAAAAACAAGGAGCACTGAAAACGTGGGTCCCGGAGACATGCACCGTTGGATGACCCTTGAGAAAGGGCAATCACCAACCGTAAGAGTTGCTCTTTCTATCAATTGTTACCAACGGCTTACCTGATGTCCTGATGACCTCGTCGCGCACATGGTATTGATGCAACAAGCCCAGGGTAATGCAGTTGGGGTCTAACAGCGCACCACAATACCAAATAAGCAACAAAACAAGGGAGAGTTCTTGCCTTGCATCTTAACCTCAGCACCTGAGTGGCGTTCAGTGCGCGGAAGCGCGTTCAAGGGGGACCTTGTGTGGTACTCGGCTTATGTCTTCACCTCCCATACACTGAACAAAGCCCACCCGTCCTTCGCACTTCCTTTTCTGGCGGACGGCTGATGGCGCTTTATTTCAAGGGCTGCGTTGTTTTGGAGAAATTATGAAGGCACTTGTTATACCAGGGCAGAATCGGATATGTGGTAATTAACCCTTCTACATCGTCTCATGCATGGAACACTTCTAGCTCGTCTCGTGCTCGGTCAGAAATTATAGCCCGTTAGACGGCATCCGAGAATACATCTGGTCACCGCGTCTGGTCACATTTTTGCTGCGGATTATGAGGTGCGATATCTTTGTTCTTTTTGGGTAATTCAGCCATTTGGCCTACGCTTAGGGCGCGGAAATAGGTAAGCCTTGATCAATTGGACATTTGACCCCACGCTTTTACGGGTTTTTATGCTAAATGGAAGTATACCAAGTCTTCCAAATCGCATGCCTGACTCCGAACGATCGACTGCCATGATTACGATGGCCGACAATAATTGGTTTATTTACCCCTTGAAACCTTATGAGAGGGCATGCGATGGGGATAGCAGATTTTGCGGTTGTGGTACCGAGAGGGTTTGCAGGCTGTTCGAATGTTGGATTTCACGTGTTGACCTCATTCATCTCCAACAAGACCGCTGATAGAAATAGCATATCATTCTTGCGCTATTAGAAAGAGCTTTGATCTGTCATCGTTGTTGGAGTCAAGCCCACCGGTTTATGCAATAGAGGGGATGTATGCCCGATATCATACTCATTTGCCCACATCGAATGTAATGGCAATTTACACATGTAAGTCGCTATCTCTTGGATTAGCTGACCCCTGCTGCAGGTTCCGCCAGTGTCAATCGGCGCTGTGGTCATTTGCCGGTGGCGACACCTTATCAGCACCACCCATGATTTCTCCGCGAGGAATTTCTTCATTTTCGTCGTTTGCCGTAACCAACTCTATGGTCCGCTCTCGGTCTCTTTATGATTCCCCGAACTCAACAAGTGGCGGCGGTGGTATCTTCAGATTTCACTCACCTCCCACCATTACAGCTTGAGTGGATGCGCCTCCGCTCTTTTTGGTTCAACGAGAGGCGGCGTTCTGGAAAGTGGGTCATTGGCGTACGTCGAACACCGCTGCCAGTCCTCTTTCCCTGGCGCTTTTCGCATGGAAGAATGCTTTCGCTTCTACATCAGCCCTGTTCTGTCAATCATCTGTGGGACCTGCACGAATGCTGGAATCCAATTAATATGGTATGGGCTAACGTTATGCCAGCTCATGATAAGACTGTTGGTATGTCGCAGATCTAACTCTGCTTTTGCTACACCCATTTCCGAAGGCCAGGCAGGTCCATGTAGAGTGCCACGGATGCGATCCCTTATAGAGTTACCATCCCACGTCGGAGGTCTAGACACATGGAGCGCTTATCCGGGATACTAAAATTCTGCGGATGCGTCAGCTGGTGACCACATCTGTCACGCGTACCAAATCTTGCAACTATTTGAGTTCCCGAATTTGCCCAGATCGCTCCACAGAGGCACATAAGTATCACAACACAGCAATTGGCTGGAGAAGACTGAGCTGACCTTAATCAACACATATTGAGAGACAAGAGACATGAGACGGGCTGTCCTCCATGCCTTACTGGGCATCAGGTCCTTAGAAGAGCTGTTGATTGAGGCGTTGCTGTTAATTGTGCTAACCCAATATGTACGGAACATTAGGAACCTTTTGAAGCGCATTTGCGGGGCCATATCCCAAGGCGTTATAATTCTCATTCCGACAATTGTAAGCACTTACCGAACATTCGAAGTGAATATGTCGACGGAACAATGTTGCTACATTGTCTCATAGCACAATGACGCGTAGCTACTTCGGTTTCACCCATAACAAGATCCAAAATACAATTAGTGGCGAATCGGTCTTACGTCGTGTCCTCGTCAGACCGCCCCCGCTAGACCATGCTACCAATACTCGCGATGGTATGCAGTGGTCCAATGACTTATTATCGGCAAGATCAGTAGTCTATACAGGGAATGGGATTTGACAGGGTGGCCGAAATGGAATTAACGGTACACTAGATCGAAGACGGTGCCATTTCTGGTACATTGAAGGCGTGAGTGCACATAAAATGAAGCCTTACAGCGTCGAGGAATTTGGAAAGTTGTGGAGAATAGTCAAAATGAAAGAAACAACTCTGACACATGCAATGTTGCTGATTAGAATATTAACATTTAGTGGAGGTGCCGTGAAGACAGCGGAGGTTTTTGTCGCCTTGCACGAACATAGGAAACAGGCATGGGAAAGAACCCGGCGGTGGACGCGGCAGAAGAGCCGGGTGGCACGCTCGATCAAATTGAAACTGTGGCTGCGAAAAGTTGGTCATCTCCAAGGCCTGCTTTTACTCTTCCCATTCATACACCATCTGCACGCCCAATGGCTTCAGAAGCAGGAAATGCTTCAAGAAATCAACAAAATCCAAGTGAGAAAGGTCGTTCCCTCGATGCAGCTGCCCTACACCATGACCCTTATCGAGTCTGCCTTGACCCCAATGAGAACCCACAAAACCTGCCCCCCTGGCGCAAATGGATTGCTGTTCTTGTCATTAGTTCAGCCTCCCTATGTGTAACTTGCGCATCTTCCGTGGTATGTTTCTATCTGATTCGCCTCAGTTCACCGCGCTCAATTCACACAAGGCGGCCTTCACTCAAGACGGCGTAGTAAATGAGTTCCGTGTATCACACGAAGTTGCTGTCCTTTCAATCAGCCTCTTCGTTGAAGGGCTGGGTCTTGGGCCGTTGCTTGTTGGCCCTCTCTCCGAGGTCTACGGTCGAAATATTGTCTACAGAGTTTCATATGGCTTATTCTTCATTTTTGCGTGGCCTGTGGCATTCGCGCCTAACATTGGTTTGTCTGTTCTTTCCTCATCTATCTCAGTTACTGATTCGATTTTGATTTAGTTGTGTATCTTATTTTTCGCTTTATCTCCGGCTTTTGTGGCTCCGCCTTCCTGAGCGTTGCCGGAGGCACGGTTAGCGACATGTTTTCGGACGATACCGTTGCCAAGTTGCGTGTTTCCGACCACTCTGCGTAGGCAATAATTAATGATCGCTATCCGTACGCAGTCCGATGGCTTTGTACACGATTAGTCCGTTTATCGGGCCCGTTCTTGGACCCTTGATCAGTGGGTGAGAACAATTAACATTATATCTTTCAAGTTTAGTTAAAACTTCTCATATTTTCTCAGGTTTATCAACCAGGTTCGCCGCGCCTAACTCCGTGGCTTCTCTGCATGAATCAGCGCGACTCATTAATCACCCAGGCGTTGTACTGGCGATGGACCTACCGAGTCCAGCTAATATGGACTTTTGCGCAATTCGTTGCCCTCTTCTTGGTGAGTTTAATTTTAAACCTATACATAGTATTTTTGGGTTTATTCCAGTTCAGTGTGTGAGAGAAACATACACACCTATTTTACTCAAGGCAAAGGCACGACGGTGAGTTTTTATTCTAGATAAACTACGTGATCTGGTACTACTGGATATAATAGCCTACGTCGTATCACGGGCGACTCAAGGTATTGGTCCCCGTTGGATAAAGCAGAGCAACGCTTGTCTCGCGCAATTTTAATAAGCTGCTATAAGCCTTTTCGTACGTCTGTTCGACGTGGCTTCCACCGTTTCTCCGACCCAGTCCCTAAATTTGAAGTTCAGAGTTAATGTTCTATGACCGCATGGCCTTGCTTCTCAACATCTGGTATGTGTTTAACTTTGTTAGGTGCCTGTAAATCTTTGATTTACCCGATGTTTTCAGGACAGCGCTCATACTCGGTATATTATACCTCGCATTCCAGGCTTTTCCTGTCATCTTTCAGCAAGGTCATAATTTGAATGTCCAATCGACTGGAATGACATTTCTTGGAATTGGGTTTGGTATGATTCTCGCCATATCGACCCAACCTTATTGGAATCGGTGGGTCGCGACGGACTTGGTTTTGGAGATGACTCAAATTATGTCAAGATTATATGCCCGTCATGCGAAGGCCAATAATGGTCTCATCCCTCCCGAAACTAGATTGATAATGGGGCAACTTGGTGGTGTTCTTGTTCCACTAGGTAATTTCCTGTCCGATCCGCGCTTCCTTACCTTCACGTTGAACCTCACTCAAATGTTACCTAATTCTAATTTCTAAGGTTTATACTGGCTGGCCTTTACAACATACCCGCACATTCACTGGATTGTTCCAATTATCGCATCCATTCCGTTTGGCTCGGGGATATATTTCGTATATACGTCGACGTTCACGTATCTCGTGACTGCATATCGACCAATTGCGGCCTCAGCCATGGCGTCCAATAGCGCCATGAGATCTTCATTTGCTGCCGTGTTCCCACTATTTGCCCAGCTAATGTATAGGCGCTTGGGCACAGTGGGTGCTACTGCATTACTGGCCGGTCTGACAAGTATCATGGCCCCTTTACCGTGCGTTCCATTATGCATTCATGGTGCAATATCCCGGCCCATTTTGTTGTTTTTAGGTTTGTGTTTCGAAGGATCGGCGCTAAGCTTCGCGCCAAGTCCCGTTTCGCCGTCTGAAGACTTCAAAGTTGCTACCCGATTATCATCCCGCCCTGTTCTTTACTGGTTTCGAACCCATCCCAATCCTTGATCGCAGTCGCAAAAATGCTTTGCTTTGTCTGTAATTGGTACCGGTCAGTCCTCGTTAGTGTTATACCCGGTGTATACAGTCATCTTGCGCTCGTTGCATCACCGTGTATTCCTTCTGCTATAGATTTCACTTTTTGTCGTCTCGTTCTCCTTGTTAATCTCGCTTGGCAGTTAATACTACGCACCTGCATGTTAGCTAGTGTTTCATGGACCGTAACTCGTGGTATGCACGACGTGTTACTCCGCTATGCAATTCAAGATCAACGGTTATTAAAACGGCTATCCAGTTCTACACAGCTTATACGTCAGCACCTCTGTAAGCTATAGATTTGGCATTGAGATCATAGCTACTAGCCTCCGGATCTTATGCACATCCGGAAAGCCTTTATAGAGCAAATAGGAAGTGATGCGTCATAGGGCGAGTCCCCGTCATCCCTTAGCACCACTTGACCCTCGTAGCCATGATGACGAGTCCTTAAAGGGGCTGCACGATGAAACTCACCTGCCGGCGGGAAAGCGTCGGACAGGTACCCATGTGCAGTACGCTTATACGGAGTTCAGCTCTTGCAGGGGTCGGTATGGTTGTTGGTCCAGGAAGGATGTGAGAAGATACTGTACGGAGATTGCGAGCAATACATCTAGGCTATTCGAGAGCACGATGACGTCCTATTTGAAATTGTGTAGTCCATCCCGGTAAACAACGTCAGTGGCGTGATGGAATGGTCAAAAACAAGTACCTCTGTGATGTGTGATAAGATACACTGTCATCAGTCACGTTCTATCAAAGCACTGAATGAACGCGATTACTTGCTAGCCAATGACGTGCGATATCTGATACAACCGATGCTGAAGGACTTCACGTGGTACTATTGCATGCGTGTGATGCTCAACAAGTGCCGCTGTTCAGGTGCTCATAATGCAGGGCAGCAGGCTATTTGAAAAGGTTACCTGTGTTGTGCTGGCACTCCGAGAATCTGGCTAGCAGATTCAAACGGTCTGCTACGATTGATTGTGTCAATCAGAACTGGTTGGGAAGTTCACATCATGACGAGGATCCCGTTTTTAGGGTCTCCATTCTTGGTATAGCATTGTACGCTGGGGTGCGCAAGTCACCATCGTATTGAGCCGATATATACTGATGTTTCCAGAAATGCAGGGAGGTGTGGAAAAGTGACAGCCTGTGACGATGACGCATCTAGTTCATCAATATCAAGGGATGTTATTCTGTAGACTTATCATGCAGTAACAAATCAAACGAGGAAGGTTGAAGGTTAAAATTCCGATGATCACTATATCTATTCAAAAGTCCTCGGAATGGCAGTCGATTGGCAAGGAATACTCGCTGAAATGCCTCGAGGGTTACCTAGGTTTTTTTTCCCGTCACTCAGAGGACCCGAGTATACAGATTAGCGCGATAGGTCGCAGGAAAGTAGAAGGGCGGTGCGGATTCAATAGGAGCATAAAACAGCCCACAGAAACTTTGCAGAATTACATGCAACATACGGATTATCGAATGAACGAGGTGGGTGAAATACGTTAACAACGGCCGTGTCACATTGAAGAAATGCATGGCTTGTCCCATGAAGTGACTAGGTCGATAGAGTAGAGACGGCATTACGAGCTAGTGCTAGGGCTAGGTGTCGGGCTTGAGTCGCCAATCCACCAAGTGATACAAGTGGTAGTGCCAGCATCGGACGATCCGGGGGCTTGTGTCTATTCGTCGTAACGTAAGAAGATTCGGACATGTAATAAAATAAAATAGTGAATGGTTATATTAGACAAAACAAGGGTTGAGGCTGCGGACTTACGGTGAAGAAGGGGGCCGCCGTGGCAAAAGTAACCATGAATGCGGTTACAACACAGCTAACTGCGACCAGTTTCATCGTGGTATAGCTATCCTTTGGGTGGGTGGACTGGTGTAGGCGTTGAGTCTGCTTGACTTGGTAGCCCTCTATCTTAATCGCAATTGACTTTATAGTCGAGATTCGGAAAAATCGGTGGTGCTTGGTTCTCATACATGCCCGTATGCCGTGGAGCTTTGAATGCTGGCTAGTAAGAAGAATATGGGGCATGGGTGGCTCGGCACGTCATGATCGTCATTTTGCGGTGGTTAGAGTGCCAATGGGGATGATTCCCCAGCGAAGATGATCCGACTACAACAAATGAAGTACTGATTCAACATTAGATACCGGTGTTAAGGGCACGCTGCGAGCACAGGCCCGCAGTGGGCCA
>KB722765.1:206602-219368 GCA_000349905.1 Volvariella volvacea V23
CCAGAAACCAAGTCGATTTCACAACCTCCTTCTACGAGTTCTCGAATAACATACTTGTCTTCGCCGTGTCCACATCCCACAAATCCTACTTTTGCTCTCTCAATAGGGATTGCACCCTTTCCCTCTTCCATACCAACTAGAAAACACCTGTACAACATCCCTGCAACCGCTCCATCAGAGGTTCTGCAAAAGGGTAGGGAGAGCGTTTGGAGCGATGGAAAGCGCCCCGCACGTAACAGAGAAACCGTCGCATCTCCGACGCAAGCAATGATCCTCATAACCCTTACATCCTTCAACGCATCCGTTTCTTTCATGTCGAGGAACTTTACGATAATATCGTCAGATAAGGCCGTTTGACGAAACCAATGCGCGCTAAGGGTAAAGTCCTCAATTCTGCACTGCGAACGGGCGAGAAACTCGTGGAAATGTACCGCGTTCAGGGATGCCATTTCTTCCGACCTTATGTGAACCCTTTTCAGAGACGGGACAACGATACGTTGGAGGACATCGGGCAGGTTGTCGACTTCCAAATCAAGAGTGTGCAACCTCGCCAACACGATTGGTGACGGCCCAGGAGGTGGGGTATAAAAACCATCACTCGAGCAATAGAACCGCAGAGCTTCTATATCTCGAAGGTGTGGCAGGATCCCAAAGAGCTGTTCGAGGTGTCCGCAGATAAGCTCGAGATGCGTGATTTGGTTCCAGAGCATCGGTGGTGCCGGTATATTGTGCCTCCTCGCGTCCCAGCATAGATCTTTTAGGACGGGTGAGCTTCTGACGCATTCCCACATGCACTCCTCCCATCCGTTGTCGTGTTCGTCTTCCCAGTCGACTAATTTGACGTGGGCGACTTCTAGGATACCTGTTGCTCCAGGCGTGATTCCGTTCTCGAGCGAGAAGAACTGAGCGGCCTCTGAGAGTAGCCTGAAGTCGATACCGCGCCACCTATGAATCTGTTTGACGAATAACGAAAGAACGGCCTTGGTGGCAGAGTTGCACGCAACTAGCGGAGGAAATTCGTCGTCGATGAGGGACTCCCCCTGTTGCAACGAGAGGGTAAGCGGCGTGGTCGTGCCGGAACGCATGAGGTAGAGCTCGGCGAGGTGGGCTTGGGAGGGATTGGGGTTGAAGAGTCGGATTGTTGACCAGAGCTGTGGCATAGAGCGGACGATATTGCGCCACAGGACGCACACTTGTCCGAGTAGCAAGGGATTCAAGTCGATTTTGTGCCTATCTTCATCGTCTAGCAGTGTATTTATGCTGTCCTGAGGATCAACGCAGGGAGAAGGGGCTTGTGATGCGAAGCCCAGAATCTTGCAAAGCAATTCGGTAGGGAAATTATTGATGTGCGTTGCATGTGTTGAGAGCTCAGAGTTGTTGGGGGTAGTTGGAGAGCTCGGAGAGTAATTCTTGATATGCTTCTTCCAGAAATTATGCTCGAGAGTGAGGTCAACGGGCGTTGCATAAGTGGTAGTGGAGCTGTAGGGTAACTCGTCCTGGTGAAAGTCGACTCCGTACCAAGTTCTTGGAGGGTGGTCGACGCGACTGACGACGAAGTTTGGAGTGTGAGTGGATTTGTGGGGTGTAATCATGGCGGAACTGTGACAACTTGTCAGTAGGAGAGGACAGAGAGCGGGCAGTGCAGCCAAATGAGCTCTTATATATGGATTCAACCTGGGAAATGTCCAATGCCACCAGCGCCTTGGTACAAAGCCACAAACATGCATCATTGTCCATGGCTGGAGAAGTCGCGACATTGCCACAAAAGTACTGCGTACCGCCTGCCGTCTGGTTACTTTCCATTTTTCCATGAAATGTATCCGCTTTGCCACCTTCATCCAAACATGGAAGGTATCGCTGAGTTGCTTTGGTGTTATTCCACTTCGTGTCTGTGCTCGAATGTGGTCTCAACGTATCGGCTATCATTTGCAACACGAGAAAGCCTACCGGGCCCTTCCGCCACATGCACCTCGATGCATATTCCAGGAAATTGTGTTCTATATACAACCAAAACTGTCTGAGGTGCCCCTCTGGGGCCAACAATCGTACACAGTGGCGGGAGGCCCGGGACGATGACGGGTTCCGATATTCTGACGACATCGTCTTTCTTTCACCAACGCGTCAAACTCAATTTTGGCGGTATGGTTATTTTTGTTAACGGTTTTCTCGACAGAAAAATACACGAAATTGGAATCGACGAATGATATAAAGTCTCCGACGTTGGTCCCATTCGACTTGACTCCCTCCCCCCATCATCCCCAAGTTCATTCGTGCAAGGCATACTCGTCAAGTTTGGCTAAAATACACGCATATACGCACACGGCCCCGTTCGTGACTATCAAACTCGTTTCTTTACGCCTTCGTGGACGATTAATCCAAATCGGCGCCCAATCAAGCTTTCCCCAACACCGCTCCTCCCCTAGTCCAAAAGATTGCTCGACAGCAGGCTTAGAGGCTATACACATACCAAGCACTTTTATCCCCCGCTCCATCATTCTCTCTCCTCTCTCCCGCCTCCCATCTCTCCCTCTGCCTCTTCTTCCGTCTGTTCTCTCTCCACAACCACCACCAACCAACCGCTACACCTCCACCCATCCCGATAGAAAATCCCAGCATCACCCGAGCTCCAAGTTCATACCCAGGCGGACTGCTCAAGCTCCCCATCAACCAAGTGGCCAGTATCCCGCCAGAATTTGTCATGATGAACGACATTGCGATCGCCGTGGCACGCTTGATATCTGGAGAGGTATTGTTCGCAATCCAAGTCGACAACGCTGGTGCGGCTGTGTATATTCCTGGGATTGTCAGGAACAGAGATGCGTATTGTAGTTTGTGTGGCTTAGATTGAGGTGTTGCAGCGCTGAGAAGGGGAGACGTCGAGGTCGAGAGGAATAAAGCCCAGCCGATTATGCAGAGCACGCTCGATACGAGGGAGATTAGACCACGGCAGTGGTAGCGATCGGAAATGTAGGCTGAGATCATCGAGAAGAAGAACCCGGCTGCGAATGGAGGGACGCTCATTAATTGAGCGCGGGATGATGTGTAGCCTAGCCCTTGAACGATAGAGGGTGTAAAACTATAACACGGTTCAGATGAAGGTGCTAGTAAAAGGTAGTACACGTACTATGCGAGTGCATACAATATTGTTCCTGTGTGTCATTCCATTTGAGTCTCGCATCGTCGATTCTGACTTGCCCCTTACCATTTAGAAAGAACGTTATCACGATTATCCACACATGTCCCGTCTTGAACGCCATCCCAACCTCCCTCCAACTAAATCCCTCATCGCCATTCCCCCGCACACCACCACCTACGCCTCTTGCATCTTCTCTCAGTCTCTCAACTACGTATCTCCTTTCCTCCACCCTCAGCCATCTTACTTCCTCTGGTCTCCCCGGCAGCAGCCAATATGAAACCAGTCCAAAGCCAACCGTCCCAACTCCCTCCAAGATGAAAATCCACGCCCAACCAGGCCTTCCACCTACTCCTTCCATTCCATTTACAATTCCAAACGCTAGCAAGCCGGAAAAGGCGCCTGAAATTGAGGCTGAGGAAAAGAACGTGGTTATGCGTGTTTGGAGAAGATGCCGTGGGTAGAAAAGGGAACAGTAGAGGACCAGACCAGGGAATACTCCGCCTTCGAAGAGTCCAAGGAGGAAGCGACAGAGAAGGAGTGTGTGGTAGGAGCGGACTAGGCCTTGGCAAGCTGTGATGACTCCCCAGAGGGTTAACATTGTTGGGAGCATCAAGTTTGGTCCGACGGACTAAATGAGGTCTGCTCAGAATCGTTTGGATGCTATAATGCACGGAAACTTACCTTGAGAAGGAGGTTGGAGGGGAGTTCGGCTGCGATGTATGGTACGTATGTGACTGTCAATGCGATGCTGTATTGCTTATTGGTCATCCTCAAGTCGGATTGGAGGCCTGCTACCCGTGCGTTGCCAATGTTGCTTCTGTCCTGTACATTCCAAGACCGATTTTAGTGAGAGCGATCCAGTCTTCGTCGATGCGCTATAGGACAGGCTTACCAGGAATGATAAAAGGTAGAACATGGCTACGACTGGTAAAACGCATATATCCAGTTTTTTCCATACCCTTCGTTCGAGGCGCTCGTCGTATACCGTGCCACTGGCTCGTTCATTGTCGGCTTGGTTGACTGATGTCGATTCAGATGGCTGGGAAGGGTGAGAATGAGATGACACGAGGGCCACAGGCTCCTTTGAATCCGACGACATTTCTTCTGATCGTTGTGGATCTGTAGAAATGCCTCCTCTCCTCGTTGTGCTGATTCTTAACCACCTAATCTGCCTCCCTCCCTTGCGACGATGAAGCAACGTGTACAGCAAGGAGGATGGGTTAGGGAGGAAAGCGGCTTGCCCATAGAACCACGGGACCCAAAGAAGTTATAGTCCATGATATTTATAGAGCATGAATGAACGCCTTTCGTGCTTCTTGCTTTCAAATGGGGTTAGGCGGTGCACGGTATGGGGTATGCGGGTACCCGATGAAAGCGAAATCGACAGGTCGATGGCCAGTGAGAACTCGAAGGAGGTGAAGGAGAAATGTCGACGACTCGAGGGATCAGAAGACGTGCTGTAGTGCGAGTATGGTGGGAAAGTTCTTGCTAGAATGGATTGCGTCGAGTTAGCCGACGTCATTTTGAACGGGTTGGCGTGTTGAGAGCGATGTGGCGTTGAGAGGGAAATGAATGGATCTGGTGGTAGAGAGAAGGTTAGCCGAATTAGAGGCATGGAGAGAACACCTTTGGCGTCGATTTGACTGTTGTGCATGATATCAATCGATTCATAGGCCTTATAACTTAAGCTTCGATTGATGCTAGCACTTTACTACTTTGGGCCAATCGGGATATTATGTACGGACACAACGAAGACATTGAAGCGGGGAGGAACTCGTGTATCAAAAATACGTATGCGGAACAGTGAAAACGCTCACACAGGGAACAAAGCGATTGATTAAAGGGAGAATCAAATATGAGGAATGAAATCCGACCAATCTATGTCCTTATATGCAGATTCCGGGAGTCTACGAAGGGAGAAAAATGCGAGAAAGATAATAGCAATACGGGCTGCGATGTAAAGTGGAGAACCAACGCGAATGACAAGAAACCACAACACGCAGTGGACAAGAGGATCACTGCTATACCAACCCGCAGCAGCGCTGTGCTGTTTCCTCCACCAGTCAATTTTCAAGGGCCACGAGATCGTGATAATGGCGGGGATAACGGTGACAACGAGGGAACACGATCTCCACAGCCAGAGCTCTGTGGTCGTCAAGGATGGATAGTTCCAGCCAATCAGGTGGATTCCTCCGAAGAGAACGCCGATTGCGGAAGCGTAGACGAAAAGGAGTCGGTGTTGTTCGCCGTCCAACCATGCTGCGTAGAATGGGTGGACGGATGTCGCCGCTCTGTGCCATTGCACGTTGGTCATCTCCATGAGTGGCCCAAAGATGGCTGCAAACGGTTTCTCGACTGCTTCTTTCCATAGTATTTTTGACGCGTCTCCGGTTTCGAAGTCTTTTCGTACGCCCTGCGATATACTAGCGCCGTGTCCACAGCTACCAAGGACCTTCCAACTCGACTTCCCCGTAATAAGATTCCACAGTTTCATATACCACGCCTCTTCTTCTATGTCTTCTGGCCCATCCACACGATTACCTTCCTTGTCGATATATATTGGATACTCGACGTTTAATGGATTGTCCCACCATAAGACGTACGTTATAACATTCAATGCGGCAAACGCCAGCGTGACCAGTTCGAGTTCGGTCAGAACAAGGCCCTCAACATGACGCGCGATACACTGGACAACGAACCACGACGTTTGAAGGACGACGATGGCTTTAGCAAGTATGTCGCCCTTGCCGTGGTCTGCAATTTCTTTTTGTCTGATCCTCGGGATGTTTTCGACCCGTGCTTCGCTTAGGGTTGAAAGTCTGCTGGTTTGTCCTCCTAGGATCACCTCGTATTTCTTCCCTTTTTCGATTTCTAGCATCAATCCGCCCATTTGGAGGAAGAACCCGTGTGTTCTTGTCCACTTTCTTTCTTTACGGTATTTTAGAACCCGGCTTGCGTGTATCTTGAAATAACGTTACCTTTTCCCCAGGCCGAGTTTGCCATCTCCCCTGCTAGAATCCTCTGTCGCAATGCCCACATAATGACGACCTCTGGGGCCAACACTGCATATAGCATGGTTCGAACCTTCAGCGCCGTTTTCCTCGCCCACGAGTGGTTCTGGTCTGGTATGTTATGATGAATAGACATATATGTGCACAGGAATATGATACCGAGGCAGCTGTATAGAATGTCGAAGATGGTGCGAGTCTTGTGTGCGCTATATGCACCGCCGGTTAACACAGCAGTGATGGTCCCCAGAGGACTGGGAACAGGGCTGGCAGGAACTGTGACGGGCGTAGGTGATGCCAGCGACTGTGCTAAGACGGCCAGGAATATGCTTGCGAGTAGCATCGCAGCCGGTGAATGCTTTCTAGCTTATCGCTTCGCGGGGAAGGTTTTATCTGCTTGGTTACACCCCACCATCTATTATTGCTGCTATTCGCCCGTCATTTTTCATCGTTATGTTTTCGGGCTGTAACACCACCTATATGACCCTGCTTTTCGGCATCCCCGAAGAGTTTAATACTGCGATGCACCAGGGATCAAAGACGCTATCAGTCCTCGGCCTAATGCAACGGTCCTATCGTAAGTGAGCTAGTGGCGTACTTCGTGAATATGCACTATCACATCCTCATGAATCCATCTTCTGTCCAGCTTCGCCATTGAATATCACTCAGAGTATCTGCGTAAGATCGTAATCACAAAGCGGCGATCCAGGAACTATCACGTTAGAGTGGCAACTTTATCGCACTGCTCCCTGCATTAGACTCCGAGTCACGGCTCGGGCTTTATTGACCTATGAACTAAACCAGCTTTTGTCAATCAAACACAGAGATTGTGACGGCGCGCGATGGTTGTACGTACGGTATATTGCACGTCCCATTTGGAAGTGTTAAGGCTGATGATGGCAGAAGATGTTACGCCGAAACGGGGAAATACCGGACATGAGAACCAATCTCAACCTCAGGTGCTTGACGACAGAGACTATTGAGTAAGCAAGCTTTTGGGGGAGAGTGACATGTCTAAAATTACAGCACGGCTTACCCTCATGTGTCAGTGGGCGATGCGTTCGGCTGATTGCTTGAGTGGTGGCGTGAGATTAGAGTTCAAGGCACTCAAGGGTGGTAGATGCGATAACAGAGAAATCAGCTTCTCCTTCAATTTCTCGACATATGAAACACCTCGTGTTTTACTATCCTCCTTGTGATGCTTGACAGTTTCCCATAGTGTCCGCCGATTGCACAGCAAACGCACATGCTCAACGTTCAGAAGCTGATACTTATGCATAGTGCTGTAGTACTGTTGTCGTTGATGCTTGAAAAATTGGTCAATGTAACAGTCCGGAAAAAAGGGCGTAGCTGTGAAAGAAGGCTGTCCGGATTCCAGTACTCACACAGGGAGCAGTTTGAGTACAGAACCGCCGTCTTCTAGTATCAGGAAGTGTGGCAAGGCCAACCCTGCTGGCTCCAAACCATTAAGACAAAAAAAACCAAGCCTTAAATTTTGGCATTGGGTTGCTTCTAGATTATCACTATTTATTGCCACTGCGACCTAGAGAATAGAAAGGACAGCCAAGATGACGTCTACATTTTTTGGATCCATTGTTTGCGTACATAACTAATTCATTACGGACACATGGTATATCTTAATTCCAATCCCAATCTATAAGTGACAATCCAAGTTGAGTAGACTCGAGATTCAACTCAACGGCATACCCTCTTTCCTTAAGGACTGATATTACCGCTTTGTCTTTTTTGTTTCCTTCTCCCATAAATCCTACACTCATGCTTCCAATGGGGA
This sequence comes from Volvariella volvacea V23, assembly GCA_000349905.1. Lineage (NCBI taxonomy): Eukaryota > Fungi > Basidiomycota > Agaricomycetes > Agaricales > Pluteaceae > Volvariella > Volvariella volvacea. Next base: position 214,539 of record KB722765.1, read on the forward strand.
GTATATCCGTTTGTGCTTCCCCTCCTGATAGCTTGAGTGCCATGTCCCCAACTACCCCATCTGTGGTGTCGCAATGGGATAAGAGGAGCTTGGTCAGCGATGGAAACCTTCCTTCCATAAAACAGGAAATTGTTGCATCGCATACGCAAGCTCTTATCCTTATGACTTGCACTCTTTTCAACGCATCTATACCGAGGTACTTTAAGATTACATCTTCCTGCATCCCCACCCTGACTCGTGGATTGTTTGTGAGACTAAAGTGGGTGATCTCACACTGTGAACGGGAGAGAAACTCGTCGAATTGTACCGCGTCTGCAATCTCCATTTCTTTTAAGATGACATGGATCTTCTTGAGCGACGGGGCAGTGATGGATTGAAGGACGTTGAATATGTCACGGGTCTCCAGCTCAAGGGTATGTAACTTTGGTAAAACGGTGGGTGACGGAGGCGATGTGGGCAGATCCTCGTATGGAAAGACAAATCGCAAAACCTCGAGCTCTTGGAGATGCGACAGGATCTCATAGAAAGGTTCAGCATAATCGCAAACAAGTTCAAGGTTTGTGATTTTACTCCATATCGTTGTTGGTGTCAGTGGATCGGGTCGCATTGTTGCCCAACTTATATCTTTGAGGGTTGACGAGCTTCCAATGCATTCCCAGACACATGTCTCCCATTCTTCCCTCCATCCCTCCAATTCTGACTGTAGTTCATCTTCCCAACCGACTAATTGCACATGTGCAACTTCCAAGATATTTGCTGCCCCAGGTGTGAGCTTTCCACATGTCAGCAGAACGTCAGCGACTTCTGAAAATATCCTAAAGTTTATACCACGCCAACGATGAATCTGTTCAACAAATAACGAAAGGATGGCCTCTGCTGAGGCGTTGCAGGAGTAAAGCCGATCAAAGTCGGGGAGAGTCGAGGCTTCCAGCTGTTGAAGCGAGAGAGTGAGAGGTACCGCTGTTCCAGAGCGCACAAGGTACAGTTCGGCGAGACAGACTTGAGAGTATCCAGGGTTAGATACCCGAATCGTTGACCAGAGCTGTGGCATCGAACGAACAATGTTGCGCCACCGGGTGCACACTTGTCCAAGTAACAGTGGATTCAGGTCAAGTCTTTCGTCTCCAGTTCGGCCAATCACATCCTGAGGATCGATGTAGGATGAAGGAGTGAATGCAGCATCACAGAGAATTTTGCACAGCAATTCGGTGGGGAAGTTATTGATGGGTGGTGTATGTGGTATAAGGGTATCTAGAGGCCTTGGAATATAGATGTTGATATATCGCTTCCAGAAATTTGATTCGGGAGTGGGATTGGGAGTCGTAGGAGGATGCGTCAAAGAAAGTGCATGAGTGGTGGCGCGGCTATAGGGCAAATTGTCCTGGTTAAAGTCGGCACCATACCAAGTCCTTGGAGGGTCTATTACGTGCGTGACAATACGATTGTGAGCGTTGGCGGACTTGGAGGACATGGTCATAGTGGAGGACGGTTGATGGTAGCGGCTGAGGTAGCAAAGGGAGGACTTATATAGGAACCTCCGCAGGTACCAATGCCCCTAAGCCCTCAAAGGTTTCCAATGCGGCGCCATTTCCAATCTCATGCACTATTGCCATGGTCAATAGCTGATGGATCCAAAGTGCGGCATCGCCCTAGATGGGCAATGCACAGGGGATCCTGTGTGGCTACACAATGCTCACCTGCTGCTAATATCATTCTATTTATTTCAATAAATTAAATGGTTCTATGGAGCACGTTAGCAGGTGGCACCTATGACAAAAAAGAAACAGCATAAAGAATGGAACCACATTACAAGAGATTTGTGGTGCATCTAATATCGGGAACTAAGATGGGCTTACTTCAGTGCCAAGTACCTCATATGGGCGTAATGAATTGCATAAGGAAGACAAATACAAGGGCTCTGGAACTTGTAGTGCTGACGGCCACGAAAAATTCGCCAGATGCTCCCCCCAAATCACCAGGAAAAGCCGAATTCTACGCTTGTCTAGTAGCTTCCCCATTACCATTATTAACTACGATCACTGGGATCTGGAGGATAGTGAGAACAGGCAAGTAAGATGTACTTTCAAATTGTCTATCTTTCTTAATTATGTATACAACTTTACACCTATTATCAATAACAAGCGCATAGACCTAAATCTCCATCTGCTCATCGTGACGGTAGGCACCTTGCTCGCCCAAAGCTTTCAATGAAATTCACCGCGCAGATTCATGTTTCAGTGAGAATAGGTGGCCAAATGTACTCAAAAGTAGTCAACAAGAAACAATCTTAATATCGTAACCTGTCTTCATGAGGTCTTCTATTGCATGTATATCTTTATGATTCCCCATTCCTACGAATCCTACTCTCATCGTTTTGATGGGGATTATACCCGTTCCATCTTCCATTCGCATTCTTATGCCTGCTGTAACCCCGACTAGTCCATCTGTGGTCCTACAGCGAGGTAGGAATAGTTGTCGCAGTGATAGAAAACTGCCTGCGTGAAACAGGGAAACCGTTGCATCCCCAATACACGCATTTATCACGATGACCTGTACCTCCTTCAATGCTTTCGTGTTGAGATACTGCAGAATTGCATTTTCATTAGATGCTGTCTGAAAATGTGCTTGCGCCGTCAACGTGATATGGGTGATGGAGCATTGGGAACGTGAGAGGAATTCGTGGAAATGTGCTGCATCTGTAGTCGTTATTGTTTTTGCAACAATACAAACCTCCTTTAACGCCGGCGCTGTGATGTGCTGGAGAACGTGAGACAAGTTGTGGACTTTCAGCTCGAGAATTTCCAACTTGGCTAAAACAATTGGTGGCGGGGGCGAGGTGTGCGAGATTGCGGATGGACAGCAATATCGTAGGACCTGCATTTCTTGAAGGTGTGGTAGGACCCTAAAGAATTGCTTAGGGCACTTGAAAGCAAGTCCCAGATGCGTCATTCTACCCCATTGTGTCGTTGGCATGAGTGGATTGGATCTCGTCGTGCTCCAAGTTAAGCTTTTGAGGACAGGTGAGTTTCCAATGCACTCCCAGACGCATTTCTCCCACTTCGTTCTCCATTTTCTTAACCCATCATCTACCTCTTGCAACCAACCGACGGACTGGATGTGTGCCACTTCCAAGATTCTTGCGGCCCCCGGTGCGATTCCATTATCTATTGACAAAAATTGAGCTGCTCCAGAGTATAACATAAACTCGACGCCACGCCAACGGTGAATCTGTTTCACAAACAATGAGAGAATTGCTTTAGCCGTCTCGTTGCTCTCGCGTAACTGAGCAGGACCAGTGAGAATCACGGTTTTCCCTTGGCGGAGTGAGAGGGTGAGTGGCGCATTCGTACCGGAGCGCGTAAGGTAGAGCTCAGTGAGATGGGCTTGAGAGGGCCCAGGATTGAATAGTTGAATTGTCGACCAGAGCTGTGGCATTGAACGAGCGATGTTGCGCCACCGGATGCACACTTGTCCAAGTAGCAACGGATTTAGGTTCATATTTTGTGGATTCTCCTTTTCTACCTCTATGACCCCGTGAGAGTCGATGTAAGAGGAAGGGGTCCATACCGCATAGCGAAGGATTTCGCAAAGCAATTCGGTGGGGAGTTTGTCGATATAAGTTGTGCGGAGTAGAGGCATGACAGTGTTGAGAATCGTTGGAGGGTTTGAAGGATAATTTTCGATGTGCTTCTTCCAGAAGCCGTGCTCGAGGGTGATATCAGTGGGAGTTGCATGAGTGGGAGCACGGCTATAGGGCAAGTCTTCCTGGTAAAACTCAGCACCATACCAAGTCCTTGGAGGGGCTGTGACGCGACCAAGGACGCGATTCCAAGTGCTAACACGTTCGGAGGACATACCAGTGGAACTCAGGCAAGAAGCTGGATATGTTAGAAAATCGAACAGCTTTATATAGCAGCAATCTGGCCAAAAGAATTCAGTTCCAATGGGGGCATTGATTTTAAATGCATAAATGCCACCAACATGTGTCATCGGACATCGGTCACAACCAAAAGCTTTGCTTAAGGTATGACGTTACCACCTGTTCACCATGCAGGCCGCCTTGCTTTGCCACACAATGCGTGCTTTGACCCAGATTGCACTGGAGTGCTTTGATGGGTTACGTGGGTTGGGACTGCGGAGTATGTGTCAAGCATGTTGTTCGCTTTGAATGTGTCCAATGCGACGGGGTTCCACTCTTCGGCCACGCTAGACTTGGCCTTGGTGACACATACTGAACGGGTAGGTGATAAAATCCAAAACCATGACCAACTCCGCCAGCACCAGACCCTCAATGTGGCGGGTGATACATTGAGTGACGAACCACAATGCCTGGAGGACTATGATGTCCTCAAGGGAACGTCATAATCAACCGCCTAGTGCTCAAAAGTGACACGTTGCTATCTCTGTGTGCCCATTGCATTAAATCAATGACGTCGGTTTTGTATACTTGACGCGATATCTTTGTTATGGTCTTGGTTATGACATGGAAATAAACTCGGGAGAGAAGAGACGCTTGTGAATGGTAATTCGGAACTGTCAGAATGAGCATTGAATTGAGGGAGGGCCACTGGATGAGTACGTGAACAAACGCGAGGCCCATCTCTAAACTATGAGGTCGAATGGAACTAACATTTCAAGAGAGTCAACACGACTCGGAGATAGCAATGAGAAAATGCATGACATTCCGGAAGAGGAAGAGTAAACAAGGCAATTGCTAAAACAAAGGAGGATGGGCGATGAAGAAAAGCTAACATAGGTGAGCATACCGACACGTGAACCTTTGAGGTGGTCCGATGACTGCGAACACCCAGCCGACTCCGATCATATAGG
>KB722765.1:219468-229641 GCA_000349905.1 Volvariella volvacea V23
ATGAGCGTGGAGTTGGCGCTCATATATGTGGGATAAAGTTGGACCATTTCACGTTTTCGCGTGCAGAATCTGGAAGGCTGCGAAGAGCGAAGCAGGCACGTAAGACAATGATGATGAGCGGCAATGTAGAGTGGAGCACCGATGCGAGTGACCAGAAACCATATAAATCGATCAATCCTATTGCTCTGCCCCCATTCATTCAATGGATCGGTGAGAGAGCGCCACGAGACCAGGATAAAGGCAGAGAAGACGGTGAGAACAAGACAGGAAGCCTACCAAAACCAAACCTCGGCGACAGTCGTGAACAAAAACCCTAGCCAATGAGGTGAATCGCCCCAAAGACGACACCAACAGCGGATGCGCAAAGATAGGCAAGTTGGTGCTTTAGATCCAAGAGCGCTGCTGAGAACGGGTGAATGCTCGTTAATATCCTCTTGTCGCCTTTTTCGTTTGTCATTTCGAGGAGTGGCCCGAAAATGGTCGCGAATGGCTTCTTGACCACTTGTATTTATATTGCGTAACATTCGACGTGAGGGGCGGTAAATAGACAAGTACGCATTAAGGACGAAAAATGACAGAGGGAACAGAGTCCGTATATGTGTGATAATACAGTGACAATTTTCATCGAGAACAAAGAGCAATAGCTAATCCGCAAACCACAGACGCCCAAAGTTATAACGGAAAGTGGCAGCACTTGTGGGATACTGCCGGTTCATATATGCGGGATGAAATTCGACCATCTGACGTTCTGATACGCAGAGTCCGAAAGGTCGCGAAGGGTGAAGAAGGCGAGAAAGAGAACGACGGCACGTGCGGCAACGTAGAGCGGGGTTCCAACGCGAGCCACCAAAAACCACAGCAGGCGATCGATGAACGCATCGTCGGTGCTTACGTTGTACCAATCGACACCGAGTGGCCACGAGATTGTGATGATGGCGGGGGTGACGGTGAGGACAAGCGAGGACGCTCTCCAGAGCCAGAGTTCCGTGGTGGTCAAAAAATCAAAATTCCAGCCGACGAGGTGGATTCCCCCGAAAATGACGCCAATGACAGAGGCGAAAAAGTACGCCAGTCGGTGTTGATCTCCATCCAGCACGGCAGCATAGAATGGGTGCACGCTTGTCGTTCTTTCAGCCCTTTCCACGTTGGTCATCTCGAGAAGCGGGCCAAAGATCAACTCGAATGGTTTCTTGATCGTCTGCCACCATGTCGCCTTCACTGTACTGCCCTTTTCGGCGCCCTCTTGATCAGCTTTCAACAAGCCGACGTTCTCTTCACTGCCGCCCTCTCGACTCCGATTCCCCGTCACCAAATTCCACAACTTCTGGTACCATGCCTCTTCCTCTTGTTCTTCTGGTCCGTCGACCCGCTTTCCCTCCCGATCGAAATAGATTGGATATTCAATGTTCAGCGGCTTGTCCCACCACAAGATATACGTCATCACATTCAACGCCGCGAACGCGAGGGTAACCAACTCTAGTTCTGTCAGAAGAAGTCCCTCGACGCGACGAGCGATGCATTGTACCACAAACCACGAAGTTTGGAGAACGACGATGGCTTTGGAAAGTAGGTCCCCCTTTCCACGGTCTTGGATTTCCTTTTTCCTGATTATGGGGATTTTTGTCACTTCATCTGAGCCTGCGTAAAACCCGGTTGGCCTAAAGACGGTATCCCATGTGACGACTTGATACTGTTTTTCCTCAACCTCAAGCATCAGCCCACCCATCTGAACAAAGAACCCGTGCGTCCTCGTCCATCCTAGATCTTTTTTAGCATTAATCTCCTCGCAAAACTACAGACGGACCTCTTTGCCGTCCCGCAATCTTTCCCGCCATGATTCTCTGGCGCAAAGCCCACATGATGACGACCTCTGGAGCCAGCATCGCGTAGAGCATTGTTCGGACCTTCAGCCACATCTTCCTTCCCGACGAATCGTTCTGATCGGGGATGTTGTGGTGTATGGATATGTAGGTGCACAGGAAGATGACACCGAGGCAGCTGTAGAGGATATCGAAAATGGTACGTCTTTTGTTTGGGTCGCATGCACCTGCGCTTAGCGCGGCTGTGACGACGCATAAAGGACTCGGGATGGCATTACTTGAGGCTGCATCGGGGACAGGGGATGCAAGAGACCGCGCAAGGGCGGCGAGAAACATGCCTGCAAGGAACATCGTGAGCGTTGATGCGGTGTACGGTGCAAGGAGGTACGTTATATTCCCTGCTGGTGGCCATTTCCGGTTAGTCATTATCTCTGCTTCTATCAGTTGGGCGCTTATCATAATCTATTCTTGTTCCTTTCTTTGTCGCTTTCATGGAACCTTGGTGTTGGGTCCTACCGTTATTGTAATGTCCTTATCCAATTTCGTGTACTCCGCATAATACCGTAATTTAATGATTTATGACTACCCATTTCCGAACAAAAGTGTGGCATTCAAAAGGAGGGCATTAAACAAATCGCGGCCTCCAGGAACCCAGTGATGGAAGAGTTCAAAAGTAGGATTGAGTATCACAAGGCCGATGCTCATATATGCAGGATGAAATGGACCACAGAGTCGGTGGGACGCGGTACGTTTCTTGCTGGTGACTACTTATGGTTAGACCCATCTGCCATTGGACGCTTATCGTAAACCTGTGGTGCCTTTATTCGAACTTCTGTTGGCACTCGATGACAGATATATAATGCTAAATAAAAGTGGACGTCGAAGGAGGGTGAAAGGCTGGCGAGGTCGGATTGGTCATCAAAGTAGGGATCCCAAGGTTGGTGGACGAGGTTTGGTGTCTGTGTCTTACGAACCACGATTACCAAGTTCTGCACCGATTTCGATAATCATACTGTCAATCCCGTTGTAGTAGCTTGAAGGAATTGAGGAAAAGGACATGCCGCAGACGAGAGGATCAAACGTACATGATCTAAGGACTCGTTTCTCTCACTCGACCATTGCCCTCAACTAAATCACCCTAGTAGCCGCAGCAATAGTGCCTTGAGTTTGCTTTGATGCGCTCGCATGTAGGTAATTAGTGGTAGTTATATTGAGTGGCATTCAGATACAGCGCCGCGTGGGTGCAGAGTTATCTGTCTTCTATCGGAGCCTGCAGACCGAGAGTTGAGTTGAAAATGCCATTTCAACCAGAGCTTGGATAGCCTCAAAGGTCTTGAGACGAGGAGTCCGTATTAAGGTGATCGTTTGTTGGGCAAGAATTGATGGAAGTGAAACCATTCTTCCACTGGTTGCTAGATTGCTAGCAACAGCAGGGTTGACGCGTACGCTCATATAGAATGGCATTGCGGCGCGAGGTTGAAAGTCAGGAACGAGGACAAAGCATATTTGAGCATTAGACGAGTTCGATTCATGACTAGTGACTAGTGACTATTCGAACAATAATAGACTCGATGAGTAATTTTGTAACACGACTAAAGGACGAAGCGAGACAAAATGAGTATGGCCTTGTGAGAGCGAGGAGCAACGAGTGATAGGGATATTGTATGAAGGCCAGCAACGTGAGAGAGAATCTAAAGAGTATGCGATGACAAGGAACACAATGTAAAGTACCTGCTCACACCAACTTATATCGACCCTAACAGCGTGGAGATCGTGTCCATATATGCGGAATAAAGTTAGACCACTTGATGTTGCTGTATGCAGAGTCAGGAAGGTCGCGTAGTGAAAAGAAAGCGAGGAAGAGGATGATGACGCGCGCTGCGATGTAGAGTGGCGTTCCGATGCGAGCGAGCACAAACCATAATACACGATCGATGAAAGGATCATCACCCTCAACATCCCACCAGTTCACATGTAAGGGCCAGGAGATTGCGATGATAGAAGGAATGACGGTGAGGACGAGGGACGAGGCACGCCAGAGCCAGAGTTCGGTGGCGGTCAAAAATGAAAAGTTCCAACCAATCAGGTGGATCCCGCCGAAGACAACTCCGACCACAGAAGCAGAGAAATAGGCAATTTGGTGTTGGTTCGCAGTCAGCGATGCAGCATAGAATGAAGGGACACTTGTTCTTTTGCCTATGGTTTCTGCGTTGGTCATCTTGAGAAGCGGTTCAAAGACAATCGCGAGTGGGTTCTTGATCATCTTCTTCCACAGCATCTTCACTCCAAGGTCCTCTCGAATGCTCTCCTCGCCACCTCTTAGCAAAGCAATTTCCTCTTCACCACGACCTGCTTGACTCCAATTTCCTGTCACCACCTTCCAAAAATTTTCATACCATGTCGCTTCCTCCCTCTCCTCTGGTCCATCAACCCGGTTACCCTCCTCGTCTAAGTATATCGGATATTCGATGTTCAATGGCTTGTCCCACCACAAGATGTATGTCACGACATTTAGCGCCGCAAACGCAAGCGTAACCAGCTCGAGTTCCGTCAGAACGAGATTTTCCACACGACGTGCGATGCACTGAGCAACAAACCACAACGTTTGAAGAATAACGATGGTTTTAGCAAGTATGTCCCCCTTTCCTCGATCTTGAATTTCCTTTTTCCTGATTGCTGGGAGGTTCTCTATACTCCGGTTTGTGTAGCTTTTCAATCCCTTAATTATGGCGGTCCCGTTATAGTCACAGTAGACCACCTCATACTTTTCCCCCTTTTTGACTTCAATCATCAGCCCACCCATTTGAACGAAGAACCCGTATGTTCTCGTCCATTTTCGCTCTTTTTACATGTTAGCGCTTTAACATGCTATCAACTCTAGACCTACCTTTTCCCCATTCTGCAATGCTTCCCGCCATGATTCTCTGCCTCAATGCCCACATGATCACGATCTCCGGGGCAACCATCGCGTACAACATCGTCTGAATCTTTAACCACGTCTTCTTCCCCCACGAGTCGTTCTGGTCTGGAATGTTGTGATGGATAGAGATGTAGGTGCACAGGAAGATGACACCAAGACAGCTGTAGAGAATATCGAATATGGTGCGTTTTCTGTTTGGATCGCATGCATCTGCGCTTAGCGCGGCGGTGACAACGCATAGCGGACTTGGAATTGGGCTTGCTGGGACCGCAACAGGGACTGGAGAAGCGAGAGCGCGCGCAAAGGCGGCGAGGAACATGCCTGCGAGGAACATTGTAGCTCGGTGTGCTGCAATTCGGTGTGATGAGGCACGCCTTGAACTCGCTATCGACCCCCCAAATATACCATCCCCCTCGTGTCCATCGATTCGGCGCTTATCGCCTATCTCTCCCCTTTTCCATGGCACATCCGTTAAAATTCGGATCGATGCCGAACCCTGCACAGCAACAATTTGACCGCATCCACCTCGAAGCGGCATACGTCGTGCATATCTCTGCTCGACGTGCATCGTTTCCTCGTGTCATTCACTCCGTTCTACAATTAATGACACTCGCTTTCCTCAGGAGTAGACCCAATCACTGTGTCCATGCACGGCGTTTATCATGAACTCTCGAGTAGCCGAGAATCCCAAATGGAGTTCATCTTAGGTCGACTCCCCATTCGTTTGCTGATGCTGCTTTCTCCCAAAATTCGCCAAGATACAAGTGGCGAAGCACTAGATCTATAACGCGCGTGATGTACTCATCCTCACACGTGTTTCCCTCCACAGCGCGCCCCCTCGCAAGCTCCTACCCTCTATTCCTTGCCAAATTTCACGCCTCTGACAAAAGATAATGCGATTATAGGCATTTGTTCCACAAGTCGTCGCAATTCCCACAGTGGGCTCATCGACCAAATGACAGGCGTCCGCGAGGGGTTCGTATAAAGGGTCTGCAGTGGAATTGAGAGGCATCAGATAAATAATATGGAGTCAACGTACGTACGGAGTGTGAATGGGCGATCATGGCCGTTGGATTGGGCTTGATAACGGTATTGGAATAGCTGACGCACACCCTGTAACATCTCAACCCTTCCGACCAATCGTGATAAACATAGGGCTCTAATCGGACGTTCTGAGAAAGGCAATGAGAGTGAAGGAAACCACATGCACGAGTTACGACTTAGGATCCCATTTGGCAACAGAGCATATTCAGAACATGTTCACGTGTTGGGTAACCATGGCCTCGCGATTGTCTGAGGCCTAAACCAGAGTCAGATGGGGTCAGGATCTGGTTTAATGAAAGGCTGCCAAGGGAAAGAAGCTAAAAAGCGACCAGGAGGGAGTGGTTGAGTGGAAAAAGCAGAGGAAGACAATAGAATTCGAACCGCACCTCACATGGCCATGTTTGAGGAACAGGAAGGGAGAGGCTAGAAGTCAAGACAGCCGCGAATGAGGTAGAGTAGCCATCGTTGTTCTCTCGTCCTCTTGTTGTTCTGTAAAACAGAGTCCAATGAATGGTTAATTCCCCAGCCACGAACAATGTTCTTGGCTATGCCTGAGCCGGGCACAGTGATCGTGGTACTTTGACACCTATGTTAATCGGGCAGAGCTAAAGTTGGGGGTTACGAGTAGATGCGAATACTAAAGGCGTTCGAGTGTGAGGTTTAGCGTGAGGGCTACTCCACGAGCAAGCCAGAACGCAATACCTTGCCCAGTTGGAGATGTGTATGCATGGAGAGATGGTTTAAAACACGCATATGGAAACGCTACATCAACAGCACGGACATGTGATCAATGATTACGCCGACTGCTACAGTCGATGTAGGAGGATGGACACAACGTTTGAGACGATGATGACGGCATTAACATTAAACGAGAGCAGCTAACAGGGGAAATGGTATAGAACGAATAACAAGACGATATACAGAGCGTACGAGGTGATGGTAAATGAAGTTTAAAAGAAAGGGGGAAGGGAACCACGGTACTAAAAGCTGTCTCTGGCAGTGATTGGCACTGTGGTGGTACTCAAAGGGGGTGGTGTGGACGGTGTTCAGATATGTGGAATAAAGTTGGTCCATTTTACATTTTGGTACGCAGAGTCGGGGAGGTCGCGAAGTGAAAAGAAGGCGAGGAGGATGATGATGATGCGCGCTGCGATGTAGAGTGGCGTTCCGATGCGAGCGAGCACAAACCATAACACGCGATCGATGAAAGGATGATAATTCTCAACGTTCCACCAATTCACCCCCAAGGGCCAGGATAGTGTGATTATGGCAGGAATGACGGTAAGGACGAGAGAAGATGACCTCCAGAGCCAGAGTTCGGTGGTGGTCGAAAATGTGAAGTTCCAACCAATGAGGTGGATCCCACCGAAAAAGACGCCAATGACAGAACCGTACAAATATGCGAGTCGATGTTGGCCGTCACCCAACTGAGCGGCGTAGAATGGGTGGACGCTCGTCAACCTTCTTTTGTCACCTTCTTCGTTGGTCATGTCCATCAGCGATCCAAAGATGACTCTAAATGGCGTCTTGACCACTTTCCTCCATGCTGCACCATACCCCCAAGGACTTCCCTGATGATCTCTCAGCAAACTAACTCCTTCCTGTTCGCTACGGCTTCCCTGGTTCCTTGTCATCCACCTCCACAGTGCCTCATACCAAGCCTCTTCCTCTCTGTCTTCGGGTCCATCTACTCGATTCCCCTCTTCATCAAAGTATATTGGGTATCCAACGTTCAGCGGTTTGTCCCACCACAAGATATACGTCATCGTGTTCAATGCCGCAAATGCAAGGGTCACCAACTCGAGCTCTGTCAGGTAGAGTCCCTCAACGCGACGAGCAATGCATTGAACGACAAACCAAGATGTCTGGAGAATCACGATGGCCTTTGAAAGTACGTCCCCTTTTCCACGGTCCTCAATTTCTCTTTTCTTGATTGTGGGCGGCTTGTCAATGGCTATTTCTGAACTCGTCTCGAGCCTGTCGTTGAACGCCCTCCACCTAACGACCTCGTATCTTCCAGACTCGACTTCCATCATTAATCCACCCATTTGAAGGAAAAACCCGTGTGTTCTGGTCCACCTAAGGCCTTTTGGAACTCAGCTTGCTTGTAATACGTGTTTCAAGGCGATACTCACTCTTATACCTTACTGCAAGTTTATCCGCCATCAGCCGTTGTCGCAATGCCCACATGATTACTAATTCAGGTGCCAGCATCGCATACACCATTGTTCGAACCTTCAACCACGTCTTCTTCCCCCATGAATCGTTCTGGTCAGGGATGTTATGGTGGATGGAGATATAAGTACAAAGGAAGATGACACCAAGACAGCTATAGAGGATGTCGAATATGGTGCGTTTTCTGTTTGGATCGCATACACCTGCGCTTAGCGCGGCGGTGACAACGCATAGCGGACTCGGGATGGGGCTGCTGGGGATAACAGTGGGAACTGGTGAAGCAAGAGACCGCGCAAAGGCGGTGAGGAACATGCCTGCGAGGAACATTACGACTCGGTGTGCTGCAACTCGGTGCAATGAAGTATGCCTTGAACTCGCTATCGACTACCTAAATATATCATTCCCCCTCGTGTTCATCGATTCGGCGCTTAATGCTTCTCGTTTATCTGTGCTTTTTCTACGTCACCTATAACGAACCCTGTGCCATCTCACCGCCTCCTCCTCAATTCGGCATTCATCGTGCATGTGTCTTTCCACAATGCCTGTCCATCCCCTTCCATCGATTCCCTCGTGAATCCATCTACGGTACCAATCACAAATCGTGAATTCGGGTCAGGTTCCATCAAGTTGGACCGCATCGCGGCTTGAATCCCGCGCTTGAATGTTCCGTGATATCATCCAATCTGGGACTCTACAGTTGGATTGCCATCCAAGACCCCGGTCTTCCATGGTGCGCGGGCTGCCCATGAACATTTGATTCCAGCTAATTGAGAGCGGCCAAACCCAGCTGTGAAGCGACAACGTACATAATCGACGCTGTAATCTGAGTCTCATTTACATCAACGTCCCAATCGTGAAGGGACATGGGCCATTCACCACCTCCTTCGTACTGCACCTCGAGCTCTACGTTCCTGCTCCTGATGTATTAGACCCATAGTCTGTGGATTAGTGTTCTGCATATACTCGTCGCACGATGTGCTGTTTCTATATCGTCTTCAAGCTCTTGATCGCACCCCTCTTTGATGCCTTCATGGGTGCTTCTCAGAAAATCGACGGCACGTATTCCCCGCCAACCTCCACCACACCTCAAACCATACTCGCCCCTCATGCTTCTTGGGTCTGTCGGCCCGTTTGCCAACCAGTCCAAGGATATCAGGTGCTCAACGTTCAACAGCTTCTGTTCGAACTGAAGGACATATGTGACGACCTCAGCATGGAAAATATATAATCCAGCCAGCATAAAAGCAGATTCGAGCATTAGACGAGCTCAATGAGAACAATCTTGATTTGGATATTCGGATAATAACGGTAAGAGCAAAATGACAGGTAATCCAGTAACGCAGCCAAAGGATGAAGCGACATGAGATGGATTCAGCATTCTGGGACCAAGACACAGCGAATAATAGGTCATATAAAGGCCAGAGCCACAGACAAAAGACGAGATGGGATAGAGGATGCGGTGGACATGCGGTGACAAGGGAAACGATGCAAAGTACCTATTTACATCGACTTATATTGACTATAATGGACGATGCGAGAGTGCAGACCATGTTCATATATGTGGAATGGTTGGACCACTGGATGTTATCGAATGCAGAGTCGGGTAGATCGCGAAGTGAAAAAAAGGCAAGGAAGAGGACGATGAGACGTGCTGCCACATAGAGAGGTACTCCAATGCGAGTGACCACAAACCATAACACGCGATGGGTGAAAGGATCGTTATACTCAACACGCCACCAATCCACCTTTAAGGGCCAGGAGATTGCGATGATGGCAGGAACGACGGTAAGAACGAGAGACGAAGCACGCCAGAGCCAGAGCTCGGTAGTCGACACTGGGATGCTCCAACCAACCAGGTGGATGCCGCCAAAGACGAGACCGATTATTGAGGCACAGAGGTAGGCAATTCTGTGTTTGTCCCCTCCCAGCGTTGCAGCATAGAACGGGTGTACGCTTGTCGCTCTGCCCACCCTCTCCAGGTTGGTCATCTCCAGAAGCGGTCCAAAGACGAACACAAATGGCTTCGTAATTATGTCCTGCCACAACGGATTCATGGCACGGCGTTCAGCGTTTTGCCGAAAACCCTCCTCATCACCACAACCACCTCCACTCCGATTCCCTGTCACCATCTTCCAAAGCTCCTTATACCATGCCTCATCCTCCTTCTCCTCTGGCCCATCCACTCGGTTGCCGTCTAGGTCAAAGTATATCGGG
>KB722765.1:243407-260002 GCA_000349905.1 Volvariella volvacea V23
ATTCAAATCCTACGAGCTTGCTATGCAGAAAATGACCCCTATCATATACTATATATGGCATTTGCAGCTTAAGCGAGGGTCGTGGGACGGGCTTCCGACCATATACGACCATCCCGACCTTGGCATCCGACCATCCCGACCTGGTCGCCGACCCGCACAACACTGCTTCCCGCTGGTGACCCTTTCGGATTTGCTGTTCCCCTTTTGTCGTCGATTGAGCGCTTATCGTAGATCTTTGTTGCCTGTCCTTTTTTAGGAAAACCACATTACGACTGTCACCCCTCCGCTTCCAACAGACAATAGCGTATGTGATTCATATGTCCTTGTGTGGCATCCCATTTGACCAGGCACCCGCCAGCAATTGGTTTGGGTGCTATTCACTGCCTCCTCGTGTGTTCCTCGCTCAGACCTTGGGTTACCGCCCGGGGATTCTCTTGGGATCCCTCATCCTCAGTATCAATCACCAACTCTGGAATCAGACTCTACTCTATTTATGTGATATGAGCAAGGACCATGTTTGGCACTCGCATCAAGTCTCTTTACTCCATTGTCATACTGCACGTCAAAGATGTTGCCCCTTCGTGAGTTGATTTCCAATATTCTTGTTATATCTGTCAAGGATGTGACAAGTACCAAACACTATGCGAACACTTGAGTACCATTGGCAGTACAACTCAGAGGTTCAAGCAGGTACCTGTCCCAAGATTCGAGAATATTCCCGTATTTTGGGATAGATACCCACTTGAACATCTAGTATTTTGTACTTGTCACATTCTTGACAATATCCTACTTCCATTCTCTCTGCTTTCCGTAGTGTTGTCATTGTCCTACTTATGCCAGCATCTCCTCTGTAACCACGAGTCAAAGAAGCACTGCATCACTAAAGCGTGCAATATGCATATCCTCCCACTTTGGTATGGGATTGTTCTCCGAGATACTTATTCATCATATTTTAGTGACCATGACTTCGGACAAATCAAATCACCCTCTGCGCTGCTTCAAAGCCAATTGGGAGCGCTCACACTCGACCTATGCCGGGACATTGAATAACTACCGTCTTCTGATGCATTTCCTACCCCCTCTAGTGCATATCTTCGCATGCTATGCAGCGGTCAAGGGCACCAATTCGGTGCCCTGGGGGACATGTGGTCGTTGCGCATAGGAATCACAACCTGATCAGCTAACAATTCTCCTCGGATTCTGCCTGGAGATGACGTCGCAAATATCGACTTTTACTATCATTTACGGTTATACTGTATGTGCTAGGGATGGACGATGAGCAGCATCTCTCCTCCAAATGGACTCTTCTTCGGCTTTGTGCCCACGTACACAAACACCATCCTCATTCTCTATTAAACAGGTATTCGCTAGTCTCTATGGCAACGGCGAACACGAAGACTGAGTCAATGCCGCTACTTCAATTCATTGGATCCCGGGACCAGACAAGCTAAAGCCTTCGCACTCGCTCACATCATAGCTGGTGCTATTTGGGGAGACGGGGTTTCACGGATTTAGAAAAGGTGAATGGGGTGAAAGAGATGGGGAATATCGGCTGCACCTCCTTCAAAAGGGCCGAGAAGGCGAAGCTGAAGACAACAACATGTCATGTCATCGGCCTCCATGGCTTTCATCGTCAGAGTGCAATTACACTAGGAAGAAGTCGGGTTCTGAGGAGTGAGGGGTGTTTGATTGCGACGGAAGGTACATGGGCAAGTTCTAGTGCGTTGCTTTATCGCCAACCATTCGTTTTGAAGCCAGCTTGGAGGTTTACCACTCGGGCACAGCGATTTCGCTTTGGTCTTGCATGCGGGCGTAGCGCTATGATGGGCGTGGGATAGGAGAGGCCTTCGTGTATGCGCGGAGGGTCGAATGGTATGCAAATGAACCTAGCACTCGTATATGGTAGCTTTAACATGGGGCATCGGGCCGTCTGGTGTTCAAGGCATACCACGCTATCCCAGGATTAGTTATGCCTGTCTTTCAGCAACGCGTGAGATGTAACTTGTTCAATCATGTTTTCTTTTACAAACAGCCGATGATGACGAGGGAGAGACAGGAGAATGGAGTGAAGTTGAGGCGACAGTTGAGCGACAGTAGAGCGACTGAGCAGAAGAATTGATTGAAATACGACCTATGTTGGAATGAACTGGATTGAGAAGAGTTGACAGAGTACACATCGAACCGTGAAGGGTTTGGTATGAAATCAAGGAGAAAAGCGAGGGGTGGGGAGGCTAAGTACGACATAACGTAGGCCCGCCGAACTATAAAGTTTAGACAATAACAGGCAAAATAGTGATGGAGAGACGAGATGTTAAAGTGATTACAAGATGAATGTTCCACAATTAAGCGTGCAGCCGGGTGAGGAATTCAAGAAAATGTTGAAGAGAAAATGAGAGCAATGGAACAACAACGTCCGGTTTGTTGGAGAGACAGACGAAGTTGAAGAGAAGCGAAATTTTGGTGCAGAATAGTAGCAAAGAAGAAAAAGAAAGCTTCTGAAAAAACCACACCAAGATGATCGTCCATCCCCAAGCCAGCCAAGCGACCCGACCTGACACGCGTGACAAGGCTTGGAGTAGATAAAAGCCTAACGAACCGTTGCAGAGTCGACGTTCATATATGAGGGATAAAGTTGGACCACCTAACGTTCTCATAAGCCGAGTCGGGAAGATCACGAAGGGCAAAAAATGCCAGAAAGAGGATGATGATGCGGGCGATGATGTAGACTGGGGCACCAATGCGAGTAATAAGGAAAGCGAAAAGCCGGTCAATCATGCTGGGGCCAGTGTACCAACCACAAAGCACCTGCCACGACAGCGGGATAAAAACGGGAGTGATGGTGAGGACGAGGGAAGATGCCCTCCAGAGCCAGAGCTCGGTGGTGGTCAAGAATGCAAAATTCCAGCCAATGAGGTGGATGCCTCCGAAGATGACGCCAATGACAGAGGCACACTGGTAAGCAAGTCGGTGTTGCTCCGCATTCAACGGGGCGGCGTAGAATGGGTGCACACTCGTTGTCCTATGTGTCTCTTCCACGTTGGTCATCTCGAGAAGCGGTCCAAAGACAGCCGAGAACGGTTTCTTGATTGCCTGGAGCCATGTCGTCTTCATCGCACCGATGCCTTCCTGATCATCTCCTAGCAAAGCAACGTCTTCATCACCACCCTCTCGAGTACGAGCACCCGTTACTGCCTTCCACAACCTCCTGGGCAATGCCTCTTCTTCCTTTTCTTCCGGCCCATCAACCCGATTTCCTTGCTTGTCAAAATATATCGGATATTCGACGTTTAATGGTTTGTCCCACCAAAGGATATACGTCACGACATTCAATGCCGCGAAAGCAAGTGTCACTAGCTCGAGCTCCGTCAAAACAAGATCTTCGACACGACGTGCGATACACTGAGCGACAAACCAGGATGTTTGGAGAATGACAATCGCCTTGGCAAGCACATCTCCTTTTCCACGATCCTGGATCTCCTTTTTCCTGATCCTTGGCATCTCCTTTACCTCGTCGTCACCTGCGTAAATCTCTGGCCTGCTACCAATAAACTTAAGCTGAACGACTGTGTAGTTTCCTGTCTCCTCCCCTTTCAACATCAACCCACCCATCTGAACAAAGAACCCGTGCGTCGTTGTCCATCCTTTGTCTTTTTCAGCATTAGCACACTCATAACCATGCTGCAGTGCAATAAACACACCTTTTCTCCGTTCTGCTATTCCTCCCGCCGTAATCCTCTGCCTCAATGCCCACATAATGACAATCTCCGGAGCCACCATCGCGTATAGCATCGTGCGGACTTTCAACCAAGTCTTCTTTCCCCATGAATCGGTTTGGTCTGGGACATTATGGTGGATGGAGATGTAGGTGCATAGGAAGATGACACCAAGGCAGCTGTAAAGAATGTCGAAAATGGTGCGTTTTCTGTTCGGATCGCATGTTCCTGCGCTTAATGCAGCGGTGACGACGCATAAAGGACTCGGGATTGGGCTACTTGGGATGGTGACGGGAGTAGGAGAAGCAAGGGCGCGCGCAAAAGCGGCGAGGAACATGCCTGCCAGGAACATGGCAACGGTCGAGGTGTTGGTGGGACGGGATACGCTTTTCGTTCCATGGCAGCCCTCTTTAGGCCGCGCCACATTCATCGATCCGGCGCTTATCATGAATCTATATTCGATTTAACCCTTTTTTCGTCAAATCACTGCTTCCCAATTCTTGCACTTTGTCTCTTGTGCTCCCAGCGATGTTTCCGTTCTACACTATCTCCGAAATCCGTCTCGCTGTTGTACCGCCACACCTAAAGCTCAAAATATGCTCATATAATTGTGCGTCCTTAGTCCACGTTATATCGCTGTCATTCCTTAAGTTCAGCCAGGTATCACATCGCCACAGACATTGGAACAAGTGAGAAGATGAGTATCCACCCAAGCCTCGTAGTTGCGGGTGCTAGCGTTGAGGCTCTCAATGGTATGCACGCCCCAATTGGAATCGCTCCTTAAGCTGGTTGCGTGAGTGTCCAAAGTCGGACTGCGATATCAAGACGTGCTGCTTGTCGATCTTGTGCAACGCATGGTATCAAGGCGTCATCGTGAAAGAACCTACCGGGGTGAAAGCTGAATGGGGTGAGTACGAAGAAGACAAGCAAAATCCAAGAATGAATTTGGAACTTTGTGATCGAGGGCTGAGGGAGGAAGCTGAATGTATGGCCTAGACATGATAGGTAGATTTCCAAGTACTGGTAGCAAAATAAAAGCGTTTTGATAGGAGAGGAGCAGAGGATAGTAGACGAGTAAACTATAGATTTACAACAGAATCGTGACCAAGGTATTCGTCCAAGCCAGCACTGATTCAACCCCAACTGCCGACTAGGGGAGAATGCCTGTGTAAGTATAGGGCTAGTGCTTATATATGTGGGATAAAGTCGGACCAGTTCACATTGTCATAAGCAGAATCAGGAAGGTCACGAAGGGAAAAGAAAGCGAGAAAGATGATGATAATACGCGCTGTAATGTAGAGTGGGGTTCCAATGCGGGTGGCAACGAACTAGAATACCCGATGAATGAGAGGGCGAGAGCTTCCCATGTCATACCAAGCAACTTTAAATGGCCACGAGACCGTGATTATGGCAAGAGTGAGGGTAAGAACGAGAGAGGACACTCTCTAAAGCCAGAGTTCGGCGATGGTCGAAAATGAAAAATTCCAACCACCGAGATGGATGGCGCCGAAGATGACATCGATCACAGAACCGCAGAGATGTGCGAATCTGTGTTGGCTGGCAACCAACTGGGCAGCGTAAAGTGGATGCATACTCGTCGGCCTGTAGATCTTTTCAACCTTGGTCATCTCGAGAAGAGGTCCGAAGATAACTGCGAGTGGTTTCTTGATGAGGTATCTCCACACCCACTTCGCTGTCCCGTCCTTCCGAATTCTTCCCGGAACACCACTAGGCGGGCTAACCTTTCCTTCCATGGGGCTATCCCAACTCAAATCTCCCATTATCCACCTCCCTAACTTTATGTCCCACGGGTCTTCCTTTTTGTCCTCTGGCCCATCAACACGCTTGCCCTTTTTGTCGAAGTATGTTGGGTACTCCACATTCAAGGGTTTATCCCACCAGAGAATATATGTCATAACGTTCAATGCCGCGAATGCCAAGGTGACCAACTCGAGCTCCGTCAGGATTAGACCCTGGGCACCACGGGCGACACATTGAATCACAAACCATGACGTCTGGAGAACCACAATAGCTTTTGCAAGTATGTCTCCTTTTCCATGGTCCGCGATTTCTCTGACCCTAAAGCATGGGACCTTCTCTATGTCCTGGTCAGAAAATCTGACCAGACTAGCTGGTCCGAATTGCATGTCCGAATTGTATCCATATTCAAGCCAACGATTTCGTACTCTTGTCCCTTCTCCACTTCATACATCAATCCGCCCATCTGAACAAAGAACCCGCGCGTTCTTGTCCGTTGATATCTCTTCTCTACTTTGCCATCAGCCCTCGATTGTACTTGCAATTTTTACCAAACTAACTCACTTTTGCCCCATTCCGCGATCGTGTCTGCCATGATTCTTTGTCGTAGTGCCCACATGATCATCACTTCTGGAGCCACCATCGCATACAGCATTGTTCGGATTTTCGACCATGTCTTCTTTGCCCACGAGTCGTTTTGATCAGGGATGTTATGATGAATGGAGATGTATGTGCAGAGGAATATGACACCGAGACAATTGTTCAGGAGATCAAATATGGTGCGCCTCTTGCTTGGGTCACAGGTGCCTTCACTTAATACCGCAGTTACTACGCATAGTGGACTGGGAATTGGGCTGCTTGGGACGGTGACATTAATTGGGGAAGCAAGAGAACGCGTGAAGGCGGCTAGGAACATCCCTACTAGTAGCAAGGTGGGTGTTGGTTAGCTATGGTTCAGCGAGGTGAGTTGTGCTTAAATACACTCTTTTCCACGTGTTCATCGATTCAGCGCTTATCGTGAATCTGCATTCTTCCCATCCACTTCACATGAACCGACATCTCCATGTCACACAACAACGCCCTTCTAGGTGTTATCTGCAACGTGTCAGGGTTTGGGCATCCCATGGCCTTGTGTTCATCAGACTTCCGCAGTGGTGGCTCTCGTGCCGCACTCAGAACCTCCACGGAGCCACACCTTTGACGTCCGGTGTGCTGTTGAAGCAAACACAAGTTGAGAGCAAATGGCTGGGCCTAATCTGATATTCAATATTTATCAATCACCAGGAACATCAACTGGTCACGTGGCCCTCTTCCAGACTTCCTCCTACACGTCAATCGATAGCAGTTAATGGAGTTGGAATCGGCGCCCAAATTTGCTGAGAGAATTACTTGGATTCGGGGATCAAGCAGAAGCCTTTCATGATGCTCAATCCTCTGCCACACCAAGACACCATACAAACGTGTCCCACCTCGTCCCAAGCGAAAGAAGGCTTTCGACTCCTCGACCGGTCGATTTATGTTGAGGTGAGTCTCAACCACAGATTCTAGTATTCGCGCATGCCACACTTACCAAGGGATGTGTCCTTAGGAGAAGCAATTTACGCATGTCGAAATGCTGTCCTATCGTGCACTTGAACAGATCGAAGCTCAAGATTAGGAGAAAGTGAATGAGTCGGACCACTGGATGTAGTACCCACCAAGTGCCAAACACGAAAGTTCGTAATGTGAGGAATCAGGGCATATCATTGGCGGTGGCTGGATCGAGGGATGGACAGCTGTACGAATCTTGGATTGCCCCTATCCGAGGCTGTCTTTGCCATGGGTAGACCTTTGCCGCTTAGGCTTTTACTTCAAAGACATTGGCAAATCGTTTCTCCGAGGATTCTTATTGTCATTGAGCAAGAGTTATCCGATATCGGTATGTGCCTATTAGAGTCGCCATGTCGACCAGACTGAGGAATAGCAAAGTGAAGTAGTTGAGACAAGTGTTCAGTCGTGCTGTAAAGATAAGGGTCAGCTCTTCAGGAGAAAAATGTCGAGATCGGTAAAATATGAGCACCTCAATACTCACCGAACCTATTGTCGTACTGAGGCCCGGGTCGAGGGAGACAAAGGGGCGTGGATTGGGATTGGTAGTTGGGGCTGCCGCTGATGGATCAGATGGTAGTTACGTAGAAGAGGAGAGATGGACCACACGGAACCAGGAACATATAGCGAGCAGATGAGGTACGTGAGATCTTAGGACTTTCTCCATCTTTTGTGGCGCTCCTCGATTCGTTCTTATAGGTGTATTTGGGAAGGCTGGATCGGTAAAAGCGTCTGCATGAGTGCCTAGGATAGGGAGGGGTGAGGGCTCAGGAATAAACTGGAGAGGCAGGGAGGGGCTGGTGAGTGGGGTGCGGAGTGAAATGGGTTTGACGGTATAGAGCCCTGCGATGAAGATCTCCGCTAAACCCCGGAAAAACCCTGCTCTGCAACAGTTCTTAAGTGTCATGGTCATAGTGGCCTTCCTAATACAGCCTTTCAGGACTTGAAATGGTGTGTCAGATCCAAAAAGAGGCTGGGAAGAATCGGAGAAGCCGTCAAGGGATGAGTACAATTTTGGGGTCTTTACGCATCATATTGGAGTGTACTGCGATATAAGCAACGCGTGAATTGAAGGAAGATGACTTCGGGTGCTTTTTGGAGGCTAGAACAACAGATATGACGTGTTCAAACGCGTCCTTATCGCTGTTTTTAATACTTCTGCCACATCCAATCAGTAGAGCGCTCTGATCTGATGGGGAAAAGTTGTAGTAACGCCTTTGAAAGGGTAAATGGCAAAAGCGCCATGACTGGGTAGCAATCATAGATTCGATGTCGTTGGGAGAAACGGCAGAGGTCGGGGTTCGTGATGAATGCTTCTTGAAACAGCGGAATATGCATTAGGGCCAAGTATTCATATATGGGGGATGAAATTCGACCACTTAATGTTCTTATACGCGGACTCGGGGAGATCACGAAGAGTGAAGAAGGCGAGGAAGATGATGACGATGCGCGCTGCGGTATAGAGGGGAGATCCAATGCCGATAGCCAACAACCAGAACAACCGATCGCTGAGGGGAGTATATTCGTTTGGCGCTCTCCACCAATTGACTTTCAACGGCCTTGAAGTTGCCATTATAGCAGGAACGACGGTAAGGACAAGGGAAGACGCTCGCCAAAGCCAGAGCTCGGCGACAGTCCAAAACGGGAAATTCCAACCAATGAGGTGGATGCCGCCAAAGACCGTGCCGATGGCGGAGGCACAGAGATAGGCGAACCCGAGCTGGTCTTCACCCAAATATCCAGCATAGAACGGGTGGACGCTCGTCAACCTTGGGTTCATCTCTGTGCTCACGATTTCGAGGAGTGGTCCAAAGACAAGCGTGAAGGGCCTCTTGATTAGGCTCTCCCAAACCATCTCCAAAGCATCTCTTTTGATATGCTCCAAAAAAGCAACGCTGCTTTCACCACAACCCCACGCCATCCTTACTGACTGCGACAACTTGCTATACCACGCAAGTTCTTCCTTCCCCGCTCCGTCCTTCCTTATTCTCTCCTCCGGCCCATCCACCTGATTTCCCTCCCTATCGAAGTATATCGGATACTCGACGTTCAATGGCTTGTCCCACCAGAGGATGTAAGTCACGACGTTCAACGCAGCGAACGCAAGAGTCACCAACTCGAGTTCAGTGAGAACAAGACCCTCGATACGACGAGCGATGCATTGAACGACAAACCATGTAGTTTGGAGGACAACGATAGATTTTGCGAGTGGATCTCCCTTTCCGCGGTCCGTGATTTCTTTCTCTCGAATCGCCGGGATCTGGAGCGTATCCCAGTTAGACCATCTGCCGACAACTCTATACGTTCCGTCATCCTCTTTCAGCATTAGTCCGCCCATCTGAACGAAGAACGCGTGCGTTCGTGTCCATCCACGTTCTACTCTTCGTTAAGTTCGCAATGCACGACGAACCACTAGCAATAGATCTACCTTTTTGCTCCTGCACAATCACACTTGCCATGATTCTCTGCTTCAGCGCCCACATGATCACCACCTCCGGCGCCACCATCGCATACAGCATCGTCCTGAACTTCAACCAAATCTTCTTCGCCTTCGAGTCATTTTGATCAGGGATGTTGTGGTGGATGGCAGTGTAGGTGCAGAGGAAAATGACGCTAAGGCAGCTATAGAGGATATCAAATATGGTTCGTCTTTTGTTTGTATCGCATTGGCCTGCGCTTATTACAGCAGTGACGACGCATAAAGGACTGGGAATTGGATTGCTTGGAGTTTCGATGAAGACTGGGGAAGCAAGAGATCGTGCAAGGGCAGCAATGAATACACCAACGAGGAGCATGGTTAAAGTGCAACTCTATTCATCGTGCCTGAGGCCTGATGGCTCACGGCAGCAGGTTCGGCGCTTATCCACCTCCTTCCCTTTTTAATTTACACGGCTCAGCCAGTTCACATCGCATTGTCAAGAACTGATAGACATTGACCCTGCATACAACGATGGTATGGTCCATCTCTGCTACATTATTACCTTCAACCCGTCTTATATTCTCTGGTTGCCTCCGTGGCATACTCTTCTAGGCTCCCCTTCCCAAGACATCCGTTCCGCCCTTCTACCACATTCTGCCCTCCCACGCCTGGACCCATACAAATAAGAAGACCAACCCTCGGCTTAGTAGGCCGATGCAGAGTTGACAGGTTGGAAGGAATATAGAGGATGCAGTCTGGAATGCACGATGAGGAGTAGTCGATGTGCCGAGATGCCCGAAAGGGCGGGTTATATGTGTGGGATGAAATTCGACCACTTGACGTTCTCGTAAGCTGAATCGGGGAGGTCACGAAGTGCAAAGAACGCAAGAAAGAGGATGATGACGCGCGCGACGATGTAGAGGGGAGACCCAACACGAATGACCAAAAACCAGAAGATGTGGTCTGTGATATCGTGTGGTTCGTCCCACCATGCAATTCTAAAAGGCCAGGAGATGGTGATTATTGCAGGAACGATGGTGAGAACGAGGGAAGATGCCCTCCAGAGCCAGAGTTCGGTGGTGGTCAAAAACGAAAAGTTCCAACCAATCAAGTGAATCCCTCCAAAAAGCATCCCGATCACGGAAGCGCAAAGGTAGGCAAGGCGGTGTCTGTTCTCGGACAAAACGGCGGCGAAAAATGGATGGACACTCGTTCGTCTGTGCGCACCCTCCACATTAGTCATTTCTAGAAGGGGACCAAAGACGATCGCAAACGGTCTCTTGATCATACTTGTCTATAGCGTCTTCATTGTACCATTGGCGAACTCGTCTGACTCTTTTTGATGACTATTCAACAAACCGACTTCATCCTCCTCACGACCCTTTTGCCTCCTATTCCCCATTACAAAACCCCACAACTTTTTATACCACGCTTCTTCCTCTATCTCCTCTGGCCCATCAACTCGCTTCCCTTCCAAATCAAAGTATAACGGTTTGTCCCACCATAGCAAATACGTAACTGCATTCAACGCCGCGAATGCAAGAGTCACCAGCTCGAGTTCTGTCAAAACAAGTCCTTCAACTCGCCGAGCGATGCACTGAACAACAAACCACAATGTTTGGAGCACCACGATGGCCTTGGCGAGTAAATCCCCTTTGCCATGGTCGTTGATCTCCTTAGTTCTGATTGCCGGGAGGTTTGCAACATCGGCGCCTGTACTTGTCACCAATCGATCTAGTTTATCCAATGTAACAACCTCGTATCTCCCTTTCTCGACTTCCAACATCAAACCCCCCATCTGGACGAAAAACCCATGGGTTCTCGTCCAGCCACGATCTTCTATCAATTAACGTATTGTCTATATCTACTTAAGGGAATGAGCCCACCTTTGTACCTCGTCTTTAGTTCTCCCGCCATGATCCTTTGTCTCAGCGCCCACATAATGACTACTTCCGGAGCAAGCATCGCGTATACCATCGTTCGTAATTTCATCCCCGTTTTCTTCGCCCATGAGTCGTTTTGGTCAGGGATGTTATGATGGATAGAGATATACGTGCACAAGAAGATAACCCCGACACAGCTGTACAAGATATCGAAGATGGTGCGGGTTTTGTTGGCGTCGCATCTACCCGCACTCAATGCGGCAGTGACGACACATAGAGGACTAGGGATTGGAGGGCTGGGAATGGCAATAGGGACCGGGGAAGCGAGGGCGCGTGCGAGGACGGCAAGGAACACGCCAGCTATGAACACGGTTACAAGTGAATGAGAGTCGTATTACCAGCATTCTTTATCACCGTTATCAAACTCATCGCGTGCTCTTAGGTTCCTGGGCGTCTATCAGATTGGGCGCTCAGGCAACTCGTCATATGCTTCCAGTGGCACCGCGACGTGTTCTCGTAAAGGGGTATATTTCTTCGGCAATTGGATCCTGTTAATCCGATACCTGTCCGTGACGAAGACCTATAAGGTACTTACAATGTGCATGGTTGAGGGAGTCATTGATCGTGATACAATCCACTTTCTCTCGCCGGCAAAAATGCTGTATTCCGTGCTAAACCCGGATACAGCATTCGATGGGGCTGGACTAAATGGATCAACAGTAGAATTAGGCATTGGTCTAGAAAACGCCCAAGTATGAGAGTTGGAACCAGAGTAGCGAGGCGATCGCTTGAAGGATAGCTCTCGAATATCGAAAGGGGCTATTCCCTTCCAAGCAGTTCTTCTATAGGCCCGTTTGGCAACTGTCGAGCTACGAGCTCAACAGCTCCTATGTGCACTATGAGATGTGGCCGTGACGTAATAACGCAATCATGAAACCGGTCATGTGGGAAAGGGAGTGGAAACGTAGAAGGTCTCCTGCTGTTAGGCAGGTTGGCTTCGAAATACAAGTGGCATTAGTGGAATTGGAAAATATGCCAAGTCACCGCTAGGGAGAGTAGCTACTTCATACTCTATACCATTTCGCTGTGGCAGCGATTGCAACAAACTTCAAACCGACTAATTGGTAACACGGAATCGCACAACTAATGAAGAATCACAGGAGGAGCACACAGTTCCATCATTCGTGAAGAACAAAATCATGATCAGCATCAATCGAGGTGGCGGCCCCCATTGGGTGATATCTATGGTTGAACGAAGTGTAAGATAAACAGAATATGTAATGCGAGCTTCCCTTACACTCTGACCTTGATAAAACATTCAGCAAAATTCGCATGGCGTGAAGGACGATAACTTACCCGTAATCCACTCTGATTCCTTTGATGCCAAGAAGGAAACCACATGCGCAATATCATCTACTCTACCCATTCTTCCAATGGGTGTCAGTTCTGCCTCCTGGAAAACAGATCAGCAGGGTGAGGACATTGACGACTTTGCGAGCATGACGCACTCGTTTTTTAAGAACATCCATAGAAATTCCCAGATCTTTAATGAAACCAGATACTACAAAGTGAGGCCTTAGGTACCTGTCGCCATATAGTGCACTCACCCAAATCTGTTTCGACGAAACCTAAGGCAAAATTGCTTAGACTTGAGTACATAAATCAAAAGAAGGGACACACCAGGACAATACGCATTAACCGTAATTCCAAATTGTCCTAATTCCTCCGCTGTAGGCTGTATTAACGAGTTTTCATGCCATCAGAATAAAAATACAGGGCTTACCAGTGCATTGAGTGAGGCCTCTTATAGCGAACTTGGAGGCGCTATATGCAGAAATTAATTGTTCTCCTATAATCGTCCCAATTAAACTGAGAATGTGGTGCGGTGAGGATAGTATAGATCACCCACCCATCTTCCCAGCAATCGAAGAAGCGCCAATAATCCTTCCTCCCCTACCCTGTGAGATCATCTGCGCCGCGGCATATTTGTAACACAAAAACACTCCTCGGACATTGATGGAGAAAATCCTATCCCATTCTTTAACAGAAGCTGAATGGCGCTGAGGGTTAGAACAAGCAGCCTGAACGACTAGAATAATAATGTCACTTACTCTCAATGACTGGTTTGGTTATGGCAATCCCGGCATTAGCGACCATCTGTCATGAATAAACTTGAGTACAGATGTGCCGCTGTACACAGCAGGCAGCATGGTTAATGACATACCACGTCAAGTCCACCCAACTTCTTTACAACAGTGTCAATCATAGTCTTGACCTCTTCGTCCTTGGATACATCCGCCACAACTGCTACCGATTTTCTACCCAAAGTTTGGATCTCATTTACAACGGATTTGAGCTCCTCCTCGCATCTTGGAATATCATTTACAGCGACATCAAGGCCATCTCGAGCAATTCTGAGTGCAACACCACGACCAATACCACGAGATGCGCCTGTGACGAGAGCAACTCTATTTAATGACATACTGGGGTGAGTATGGTCCGAAGGATGTGATGTTGTGGACAGGGCTCACTTGTTAAATAAGATTTTTTAGGGTGGCGGCGAGGTAAATCCAGGAAGAGTATGATGACGGGGGAATTGGTGGGTCTGCTACTCAATGTGACAGTCCCTGCTCTTATCATTAAACAAATATACGTGGCCGTCTTCTATTGTGAGAAGTTGCGGAGAAGTAACTCCGAAACCTAAGGCAACAGAGACTATATCTCACCACGTGAACTAAAGCACCGAGATCTGAGAACGCTAACCATACACTTGCGAATCTAACGAGGCTACATCGGAAGGATGCAGTAGCGAAAAGTGGTATAGATATCATGTGAATAGTTCTGTCGATAGGTCCGCATTACCGGCGAACAAGACACTTAAACATGGCCCACTAATGAGTTGGCTTGCACACCACTGTTTTTGCGCCACCGCCCTCCAGTGCTAACTATATAGACAAACTGATCCGTTGAGACGACCTACGAGGATAATAAAGGGGTCACACGTTGTGCCCGTACATACAAGCCCTATGTGTTGCGCGCGCGACCCAAGCTTGGGATTGGGTGTGTTGAACCTCTTGCGGTAAGGAAATTCGAGCTTGCAACGCAGACCACATGAACTAGATGTGCAGCGCGATATATAATATATGTAGGCGTGGAACAAAGGAAACGAATAAAGTGCTTACAAGTTATTAGCACTATATAGATGCGAGTACAGGGATATTACAACAAATAGAGTATAGGGCATCACATTTTTGTTTGGTCAAGGAACGATTTTATTAGTCAAGGAGTGACAGTTCGTAAGGAAAAGGAGTGAATTCCGTAAAGTAAAGGAGCGACAGTTCATAAAGTAAAGAAGTAGCACAAGTCCAAGAGCAAGAAAGGAACAAATAAAGGAGACGGAGAAGAGTACGACAGTGGTTCTCAGCCGAACAAAACATCCGAAGTGAAACGGAATCACTCGATCAGGGATGACGATCAAAAATGGGGGATGTAATCCGACCAGCGGATACTCTCCAGGGCAGAGTCTGATAGATTGCGAAGTTGGAAGCATGCCAGTACGAGGATTGCTATGCGAGCTGCGATGTAGAGAGGGGATCCAATATGGATGGCCAAAATCCAGAAGATGCGAGAATGGAGAGCGGCTTCCTTGGACGGGGCAGCCCACCATTTAACGTCAAAGGGTCGCGAAATCGTGATGATGAGGGGGATAAGAACCAGAATGACTGAGGAGAGCCGCCAGAGCAAAAGCTCCATATTGGTCAAGAAAGCGAAGTCCCAGCCAATGATGTGAACCGCACCAAAGACGACGCCGATGATGGAGGCCAAGAGATAAGCATTCGCGTGCTGACTCTCGTTTAACGGGGCGGCATAGAATGGGGGGACGCTGCTCCTTGGGCCATTTTGTTCATCTTCCTCATTTGTCATCCTGAGAAGCGGTTCAAAGATGAAGACGAAGGGCTTCTGTACCGCATATATCCACAAAGTTAGTAGTAGACCTTTATCCTCGAGATCTTCTCCAAAAGTTGAACCAGCTCTTGTCTTCTCGTGCGACTTGTCACTAGCCTTCTGGGTAGTCCCGGTTACAACGTCCCACAACCACACATACCAGGAAGTCCCAACGGGATCCTCTGGGCCGTCGACTCGCTTCCCCTCCAAGTCAAAATAGATGGGGTACTCGACGTTTAGCGGCTTTTCCCACCACAACGCATATGTGATCGCATTCAAGACTGCGAATGCGAGTGTGACTAGTTCAAGTTCCGTGATTACAAGGCCTTCCATACGACGAGTGATGCACTGAGCGATGAACCACGAAGTTTGGAGGATGACAATCGATTTCGAGAGGAAGTCTCCTTTTCCGCGATCGAGGATTTCCCTTTCCCGGATTCCTGGAATAAATTGGATAGGTGTGCCCCCCTTCGTATAAAGACTGAGCCCAGATGGGGAAAGCCTGCAGATAACGACCTCAAATCGCTTGCATTCTTGGCACACCTCGCACGGAACTTGCACCATGAGGCCACCCATCTGCACAAAGAACCCGTGTGTCCTAGTCCAACCTATTCACTCCGCAGTTAGCCTCAACTCCTTCAGAAGCGCTCGAAAAGGGCATCACCTATGTTGTCCTGTGTCTTCAATCCGATCTCGCCTGCCGTGATTCTCTGTCGCAGCGCCCACATAATGACTACTTCAGGGGCCAACAAAGCATACAGCATTGTTCGAATCTTCAACCATGTCTTCTTCATTAGCGAGTCTCTTTGATCGGGGATATTGTGGTGAACAGAGATGTAGGTACAGAGGAAGATGACCCCCAGGCAACTCCATAAAATGTCAAAAAGGCTACGCATCTGAGCGGCGTCGCATGTTCCTGCGCTGATAGCAGCGGTAACGGCGCATAGTGGGCTGGGAATGGGACCAGTAGGGACAGGAATAGGTGAGGCGAGAGATCGCGCAAAGGCGACAAAGAATAGACCTGCTAGGAGCATGTTAGAGAAAAGGTATACTGCGGGCCCTTCTTTGAACTCTTATACCCGTTTCCCAGACACCCAACATCACCCTCTGTTTTTGTGTCTTTGCGCATTGATTCGTTAGACGCTGACAAACGGTGTATTGCTCCCTAGGTTTGACATCGCCTGCTTTCTTTGGGAACAAAGGTGTGCTATTGCACAGGACCCGGTACGATAATATGGCCGCATGGGGAAAAGGTCGCTATGGTGGCACAGTATTGTCCTTTGACTAAAC
>KB722765.1:260102-273094 GCA_000349905.1 Volvariella volvacea V23
TTTTTTTTNTTTTTTTTTTTTTTAAAAATCTGTTAACGATTGCCTGGGGGGCGGACCGTGCCACCTAAGTACATGGCGAGACTGACTACGGTAGCAAATAAAAAGAAAGAAGCTGGCTCTGGGGGTGTGAAAATGGAGAAAAGGGAAGGTAGGGGGGAATGGGCTTTCTTGTGTTATGCCCAGTGCAACGACTAACCCCCACCCCGGTGAGGGGGCAGGCCAGTACCGATAGGCGGAGACGGTACGTATACCATCGTGCCGAGGTCTGCGAAAGTGAATACCGAGTTGAATCAGCGGGGGAGGCGTACCAAACGACCTAAGGTCTCCCTAACTGGGTAACTAAAACTACGCGGGCGACCGGCGAACCGATCTCCCTATAAGGTAAGCCGCGCGAGGTGTGGGTCGGGCGAAACGGAAACTCCGCCCTTCCTAATAGGTAAGCGTAGCAAAGCGGGCGGGAGCAAACGGCCCCCTCCCCGGTAGGTAACGGTACTCCTATAAACTATGTAAAAGTGTCAATAGGGTAAATCAACAGAAACAGAAAAGAAAATAAAAGTGTTCGCCGCGGAGGAATCTTGCGGTTACCCCCACAACCGACCCGAGTGGGTCCAGTGCCTTCCGTTCAGTTACCGATGGCCGTGTTGCTGATTGACCGCCGAACGATGAACCCCCAGGTAGGATGCCCTGTGCCATTTGGCGCCCCCTTGGGCGTGCTGCCCGTGTCATGATCAGCTGTGCGTGCCTGGGCGATGATCGCGCTTCGCCTTCCATAGAGGTCAGCAACTAGCGGCCCACACCCGGGCCTCCCTCCTATGGTGTGACTACAAAGCGGCGGGCCACCGACTGGGCTGCTACTCCAGCGTAACCTACCAGGCTCTCGCCCATCTTCACGGTGTATTTGTAGGGAGTTCTTGCTTTCGCATTTGAAAAGAACGCGGGGCGGAGCGGGTTGATCTTCCCATGGGCTGGCCGGTCGAGTTTTTGGGGAAAACCCCTCGTCAAAGGGGCCTCAAGCAGGACCTGCGACTAGCGTCAGGCCCACCCAGAAGAAAAGAAAGGAATGAATAGCCCGTATCATGGGCCAAACGGAACTCACCTCTCGACCGCGCCGTTACCACATCCAAACCCATCTGAGGGCATCCACCCCATCACGCTCATTGATCGTGTACCCAACCAGGTGCCCGCCTCACGGCAGTGACGGCAACTTATCCCCCTAGCCCTTGAGGGCATCGGAGGCACTGGAGGGTGTCCACGACGAGCGGGACAGTGGAGGAGAGGCCATTCCCAAACAGGAAGGTGGTGGTAAGAGGTCAAGAAGGGATGTCGCCTTTGACAAACTTGAATCTCGGATATCTGCTTGTCTCGAGCCCTGGCTGGAGACATGCCCGGCGAAGGGGTTCATCCCTTATCGAGTCAAGTACCCTATTCCAAACGTCAGCGGTCCAGTATATGTCAAGGCTCGATGTCGATTTGGGCTAGAGGCATGCTGTGCCAAGGGCCCGAGGATGCCGGTTGGGCGCGGGCGTTCTTTTGGTGGCGCATGTCGTTTACAGGGAGTATCCTCGATTTTAGAACGGGCCTTGTGACCCAACTGATGTTCTCCAACGCACCTGAACGCTCTTACTCCGCTTTGAATTTCACAAAAATTCGAAAGGACTGGGTCGGGGCTCTCTCCTCCCATTCACTTGTTGAAGTAAGCCCGAAGTTGTTAAACTATAAGCGAGTCTCTGGCTAGGGATTTAGTGAGTGCACTGGTGAGACATCCCAAGCGCCCAACAACAGAAGAGCCATATACGACCGATCATGACATTCGAAGTCATACGTGTTCAGTGGACGTGCAACTGAGTGTCTGCGCAATTCACTCGCCAGGGTAGTTCGTGCTGTAAGCGAAGCTTCGATGCTGAAAAATTTTTAGGGCCCTGATAAAGATGCATTATACTTGCCTGATGACAGACGTAAAATTCTGTAGTGCCCACTGACGGACAGGGGTTGTGATACAAGAATCGCATGCTCGCCTGCTCGCCACTATTTCAAACCTGGATTTCATTTTGTGATTGCCCGTGAATAAATCGCAAACCGGGTATCCATGACGTGGGTATCAAACTCCGTTTGTCCAATGAAGTTGAGTTTCCAAGAGACTAAGGCGGAGCATCGCGTGCTGCTCCGATGCTCTTCCTCAAATAGGGAATGGCATATTGCGCGAGAACCAAAGACTGGATTGACATGAATACCAGGTCAAGCGCATATTAAATAACAAGGCTTGCCTTTTCATCTGCGTTGTTAACTGAAACTAGGTATTCGACGTGGTACAATGCATTCCCCCCCGCTAACCTCCGGTGCTAATCTCCGAGAAGATTACAGACCAATTTTGCGAGAGAATCTCTTGATACCAAGATCAGTTATTCTGTATTGCCGATTGAAGCAAAAGTTAGTTGAGTATAAAAGCGCCAATTCGATACCAGGATAATCAAAAACAAACTTACTTATGTCGGGGATTGCTCAGAAAGTGATTGCACCGTATTTGATTCATTCCTTCTGCAGCTAGGTTGCGGATTGTGAACTTGGTGGCTGTCTATATGTACGAACCTCAGCTCAGGCTTTCTCCAACACAGTTTCAATTAATCCAATTTTTTTGTCGTGTACCTTTTCTAAGCTGGGTTGAGGCTAACATAGACAAATTCAACCAAGGCATTGATATCGGCCCCCGGTTGAATTTTTCGCGTCACGTGATAAGAAATTAACCGACACACCAACTCTCATTTTTATGCTATATCGTTTCTCGTAATTGACCATCTCGTCCTGTGCTATATTCCGGCCTTAGACTATACATTATGGTGTGCATCATACGTGAAATGTATATTCAACTCCGAACTTGCTTCTGTGCAAAGGCTTTCAGCACCCCGCTTTTCGAGCCTATGAATACGGGCATCCCAGCAATCACAATTCTAAAGACGCTGAAGTATGAAGTGACACAGTACAAATGAAGAAGGAAATTGCTTTTATCTCTGCCGTGCATTGTGATGAGCCCATCATGGGGGTAGGAACCAGGATTAAGTACTAAGCAATGGGGTACGGTTTCCAGCAGATCGGGTGAAATAATGGGATCTAGTACAATGCCGAAGGGGATGTCCAGTAAGTAATGGAGAATTTCATGATGACTAAGCTAACGCACCACAGATATGCTGCTAGATGTGTGGAATGAATTGACATTCTCGTATGCGGAGTCTGGGAGGTCGCGAAGAGCGAAGAACGCCAAAACGAGAATGACAATGCGTGCGGCGATGTAGAGCGGAGATCCAATACGAATTGCCAAAAACCAGAAAAGTCGATACGCCACGCGATCGTAACTTTTGGGTGGACTCCACCACTCGACGTGGAAAGGCCACGAAATCACGATAAAGGCGGGAGTGACGGTGAGGATGAGAGATGACCCTCTCCAGAGACAGAGCTCGAGAGTCGTCAGGAAGGGGAAGTACCAACCAGCGAGATGAATTGCTCCAAACACAACACCGATTATTGAGGCGCAAAGGTAGGCGAGCTCGTGTTGACTTGCGTTCAACTTGGCGGCAAAGAATGGATGGACGCTAGTTGATCTTCTTTCTTCGTCGCCCTCCTCGTTGGTCATTTGGAGAAGTGGGCCGAAGATAAGTATGAAGGGTTTTTTGACCATTGTATTCCAGACTGTCTTTGCTTCGCCATTATCCTGAGGGTGTCGCCTGGCTCCGCTTAGTAGGCCAACTTCATCTTGGCTCTGCGCCTTCTTACCCTGATTCCCCGTCACTGCCCTCCACAACCTAGCATACCATGCATCGTTATCGTCCTCCTCCGGACCATCGACTCGATTTCCCTTCAAATCGAAGTATATAGGATATCCAATATTCAGCGGCTTGTCCCACCACAAGCCATATGTGATCGCATTCAGAGCTGCGAACGCAAGAGTGACCAACTCAAACTCCGTGATAACCAGACCTTCAAGATACCGGGAGACACACTGGACCACGAACCATGAGGTCTGAAGAAGGACGATCGCTTTCGCGAGTAAGTCGCCTTTTCCGTGGTCCAAGATCTCCCTTTCCCTGATTGCAGGTACATTTAAAACTTCCTCCGATTCTGCAAACGCCCGCCAGTCCTTCGACTCGAATTCCTTCATCGTCACAACCTCGTACTTTTGCCCCTTCTCCACTTCCAACATCAACCCGCCCATTTGGATATAAAACCCATGTGTACGGGTCCATCTTCGTGCTATACCAAGGTCAGTTTAGTTACACACCTGCTATGCTGCGCGCTCAACCCACCTTTGCCCCAGTTCGACTTCGCAATTACGTCCGCCATGATCCTCTGCCTCAGCGCCCACATTATTACAATCTCGGGCGCAAGCAACGCATATAACATTGTTCGCACTTTCAGCCATAACTTCTTCGCACCAGAGTCATTCTGGTCCGGGATGTTATGGTGAATGGAGATATAGGTGCACAAGAAGATGACTCCGAGGCAACTATATAGGATGTCGAAAATCGTACGTGTTTTATTGGCATCACATCTACTTGTGCTTAGCGTGGCGCTGACGACGCATAGTGGGCTGGGGATGGAGCCGTTGGGAGAGGAAACAGGAGAAGCGAGGGTTCTGGCCAGCACTGCGAGGAATATACTAGCAAGGAGCATAGCAGCAAGCGAATAGATTCAAACATCGTATGTCAATTGTTCTCATTATTTATGTATTCAGCTTACGTGCACAACTTTCTTCAGGTGTGTTGCCCTTGTGTGCCTGTTGCATTCACACTCACCACGAATACCGGTCTCAGATGACCACTTCTTCTATTTATACCGCATCCTTCTATGTTGGGAGTCAGCTGAGTCGTTTCTATCGGTGGCGATAGAGGCATACCCTGGGCATCTTACAGCATGCAGGTCCGAACGACAGCAGAAATTCTGCAAGGACCCGAAATGTGATATACACAGGGTTAAAGAGAATACGCCACTCCCGGAACAAACTACGACCCATAACTGGAAGATGCATCGTGCTCCGCAGTAAGTACCCCCATTGAGCAGGATTACTCCGTGGAATGTGTGCTTATGTGCGCCTGGCCCTGGGATGCGAGATCGCCCTGCACCAAAATTAAGCGAGGAGGCAGGCTTAATGAAACGAAAATTAGCACCGAAAGGTTATGATTAGGTGAACGAGGATGCGACTGGGATCGAAGCTCATACACAAAGTCAAGAGCAAGTTTGAAAAGACGAATTCGATATCATGAGAACCTCGTTATTATGGAAGATAGTGGGAATCTATATTTCCGGACCTTACTTCCAAACTGTGATGAGCTTGATTAGTGAGTTGGCACTTCGTATAGATGATTCAATTCCATTTCTTCGCGTACGGTGATCAGCCAATGCGCGTTGAGGGTAATGAAAATCCCTTCAAGCAAACCTCATTCCAAGTGGCGACCTCCATTCGGCGATATCTACAGATGCACCACACGGCATTAGTATAGATCACCTG
This sequence comes from Volvariella volvacea V23, assembly GCA_000349905.1. Taxonomy (NCBI): domain Eukaryota; kingdom Fungi; phylum Basidiomycota; class Agaricomycetes; order Agaricales; family Pluteaceae; genus Volvariella; species Volvariella volvacea. The sequence goes on from KB722765.1 coordinate 265,600, forward strand.
TACAAGAGCAATATATCCTTACACTTTGACCTAAATAGGAAGAGGGATTTTCGAGAAAATATGGAGATTAGTGTACGGATGAGCAGTGAGGACATTAATTCACTAATCGGGTACTTACCCGTTATCCACCCTGACTCCTTTGACGCCAGGAACGAAACTACATGGGCAACATCTTCAGTTGTACCCATTCTTCCCATGGGTGTCGCATCTTTCTCCTGAAATTTCAACAAGTTGTCAAGTATTCTACCGGTGAATTAGGATAATGTGGGTAGAACGCACCTGCTGTCGAATAAAATCTGCTGATACACCCAATTGATCAGCGAGATTTTGCGCTAATTACTGCTCCTTGAGTAGGTTTTCTCAATGAGTGAAACAAGGAAAGCGTACTCATATACGTCTCAACGCCGCCTGTGCAGTGTAAGTAAATTCGTGAAGAGATGTCAGAAAGAGAGGCATACCGGGACAGTACGTATTCACAGTAATCCCGAATTGGCCTAATTCTTGGGCTGATGTTAGCATTAACGCGTCAGCAGATTATCGGGGTATACATAATTTTAAGGCTCACCGGTGGACTGCGTTAGACCCCGGATAGCAAACTTCGTTGCAGAATACGCAGAGAACCCTTTCTCTCCTATCTCCATGCCACCGCACTGAATAATAGAAGAAATCCCAAATGCTTAAGGAGAGTTCACCCACCTTGCTTTCCGGCAACTGAAGAAGCACCAATTATCCTTCCTCCTCGACCTTGTGCTATCATTTGCAATGCGGCATATTTATAGCATAAGAAAATGCCTCTGGCGTTAATAGAAAAGATTTCGTCCCAGTCTTCGACAGAGGCTGAGATGATGAGCGGTTAAGTCCAGTAATAGAATCACAACACCTGAGCTCACTCTTGAGTAATGACTTAGCGAAGGATATTCCGGCATTGGCTACCATCTATCGACGATGGTTAATTAATCGACTTAAACGAGAACAGAATGGAAGGAAAGAAAGCAACGTACCACATCCAATCCCCCCAGCTCTTTCGATACGATATCCACCATACCTTTAACCTCTTCGTCTTTTGATACATCAGCTACGACAGAAATTGATTTTCTACCCAACGCTTGAATTTCACCAACAACGGCCTTAAGTTGCTTTTCATGTTCTGGGAGGTCATTTACCGCGACGTCAAAACCGTCTCTCGCGAGTCTAAGTGCGATACCACGGCCAATGCCACGTGACGAGCCTGTGACGAGGGCGATTTTGTTTGGCGAAGACATAGTAGAGCAACTTGAAGACTGCGGGATGGGGGTTAAGTTCGACTCAAAAACCAACCAATCAGCTACTTATATAGGTCCCACTGGGTTTGACGAAAAATCCCTGCAGGCATTATGCTAGATTGGGGACTCCCATCACAACCACGTGAATGTGCTTATGGCTAAAATTACCTACATTAGCGAGCTGACAAAAGACATGTGTATAGAGTCCTTGATTTCCGGTTGAAATAAGACGTAATAATCGAGGAGGAAATGAACTCCGCAGGAGGATTGGCGAAAGGGTACGTCTATGAATAAGTAAATGAGTGTAAGGATATCAAATCGCTGAGATAAAGAGGGACAATACTACTGCGGAGTGCTCCAAGGGACGCCGGGAGTTTTCGAAGACAGCAATGGCGACGAAAGAGGACGGGGTAGAACGAAAAATCTGTCCGCTCGTTAGTCAATCCTTGCCATGCCTAAAGTCAAAAGGTGTTCTCGCGGGGCACATTCCACAAGAATGAAATTGGATTTCTAGGTGTTGTGGGATCCCCAGTATCACGCCCAGGTGGTTTGCTGATTTGGAGAATTTCCACCACGTGGCGTGACGTAAAAAATGTGGGGTGGCGCCATTGGAGTGGTGGGTCGCAGATTGTGCTTCGGAGAACATGGTAGACGTGTGAAGTAATGAGCTGTATTGGTAGGCTACTTGTGAGCACTATGAGCGCATAGGTGAGTAAATGCACGGGAAGAGTAAGTGCATCAGGCAACCAGCTCACAGAAAACACAGATCGAGCAGAAAGGCTCGCATCTCGACAGCAAAAATAGATGCATTTTCACGTTAACTCCAGCTGTAGCCGCGATAAACTTGTCTAGTTTTTCGTCTGATGAACCTGGAGAAGCAGTGAGACGGGTTTCCGTGTTGACTTGCGTAATCAAGTCGTATTGGGTTGGTATAGTGGGAAAATGAGTTTAGATATGAATTCTTGTGAACAGGAGCCAGTGGGAGGGAGAAAGGATAGCAATAAAGGTGATACCTCAAGACAACCACTCGAGATGCGCTCTCCCGCCGATTTTCTGATGCAGAGGATTCGAGGTGCTTGGCTAGTCACTTCACTGATGGGAAGCACGCGGTAGAAGTTGCACCGTTCACGTCGAACGTGCTCAAGTACCACCATGAACTCAGAGAAGCGCTACTCAGCACGTTTGTCGAGCCATATTGTGCATCGAGCTTCGGAGGCCACCCTGGTCGAAGAGCGCCACGTGCAAGCAAGGAAATCGCCGAGCCGAAGGACTTCCAGGAGGTTCTTAATTCGCGTTGTCCACCTACGATGAGCCCCCAAGAACTATGAAGCTACAACTTGCAATTGCAGCTGTCCTATTGACACATCTATCGAGTGCAGGGGCTCTTACCGATCCTCGTAAGCCCAGTGCATACCGAAATCCAACCAACACTCACCTCCACAACGCCGCAGAGACAACGACTCACCATGATCCGCTCGATCCATATCCTAAAAAGCCTCGAATAACTTTTTGACTTGACGGAACGTTCAGACTGACAGTATTCTCGGACTTGCACTTTGGGGAGAATCCGCATGAAGACTGGGGTCCTCAACAGGACAGGAACAGTACGAGGCTCATGCGGACCATTTTGGCTAATGCTCGCCCGGATTACGCGTAAGCCCCGTCCATTTTTGCTACTAGTATCACTAGGGTACTAACTATAACAAGTGTTGTAAATGGTGATATTCTCACTGGCGAAAGTGAGTCAATACGCTTTCTCCTTGCACTCACCTCTGACTGTCTTTAGACACGTTCAAGTCCAACGTAACCAAACTGATCGATCAAGTCGTTAAGCCTTTCAACGAGGCCAAGGTTCCGTTCTCGTGCACACACGGAGTAAGTTCACTCAAGTAACTTTACCTATTCATGCTTAAGTTGTTATAGAATCACGACAATCAACCCAACATCACCCACTATGAGGAAATTATTTATGAGCAGCGTGTCGCGCCTCTCAGCTACACCCGCGTCGCACCAAGTGGAGTTGGAGGCGAATCAGAACCTGGAAATTATTGGGTTCCAGTAAGTTGTAGTTTCCTTCTAACTATCCGTGCTTATGTTCTTTCAGGTGTATCGCCATTTCACTGGTTATTCCCACAACTCGACGTCTCGGAGGTTGACTTGCAGCTATGCTCGCTATGCTCATAGACCGAGCACCATCACTTATACTTTGGTTTTTCGACTCACGCGGTCCGTATAACGAATTATCCGATCTATGCAGCTTCTGAATGCTAAACAGGTGGAGTGACTCCCACTTCTCAACCGGTCTCGGACTGGGTGGACGCAAGCGTAGGAGAGTGTATTAAATCAGAGACCAAGGGAATGGAGCATGCATGGGGCCCATCTCATCTTCGTTCCGCAGTCGCATTAATGCATATCCCTCCGTGCATTCACGTTTACATTCCATGCTAATGGTTCGTCAGTTTGATTGACAGGAGCTTTGTCAGACATGTGGCACATACATTACAACCCCTGCTCGATAGCACTAAGAATCCCGGAGGAAACGGTAAGTCAAGGATATTCGAGCAAATGACCAGAAGATAAAGACTTATCATTGCATAGACGACCGCATTGGACAGGGAGCAATTCAAGATTCTTACAACTCACCACCCACAGATCCAGCCACGGCCAAAGACCGACCATTCTGGGATGCGTTGAACACCCACATTACAAACCTTCGTGTTGTCAGTTCAGGCCATAGTACGTTTATTCAATTCAAATTCGCTTTAGGTGGCTCATTGCTCCGCAGACCACGGCAACGAGTGGTGCAAACGAGATTCTGAGAAAAATGTTATATTCTGTTTCAATAAACACTCTGGGTGAGTAATACTTTACACGTAGCGTTCATAAAACTGACAGAATACTCTTATTTGGCGCTCAACAGGTTTGGAGGTTACGATCGCGAAGGCTGGGGCCACGGCGTTCGAGATCTCGTCTTCCGCTCTGCTAATCCGAGGGACGGCATCGATACCTGGATTAGGTTTGATAACGGAACCAAATCTGCACAAATTGTTTTAGACGATTCCTACGTATAATTTCGTAGCGTTCAGTTGTCAAATACTCCTATTTGTGACAAAGCACGTCTAGGCTGTATGAATCGCGATATTTCGTCAATTATTTTGAGATGGTGCAAAGGCCACAAATTGCCTGCTGCTCAGCGCTTTTGAAGATGCTGGGACCCAAGATATAGGAGAAATTTCTTGATGGACTTTCTGTGACATAGTGGTGTGATCGGTCCGGCCCGGTCCGCGGGCAGGAGAACACGATCGCGTCCCTCAAACCAGTCAACCTACTGCGCTCAACTCAGCGAAACCGACACACGGTTACTGGCGCAGGTCAACGACGAAGAATTGCGGAAGACTCCCGCCCTTGTCACAAGGTGTGTCAAGGATTGAGGCTATGCTGTTTAAGATAATATGACCTTTGAGAGGGTCTGTGATGAATCCTGTTTGCAGGGTAGGCGATAAGGTCAGACTGGAGCATTAATTGATGCATGTTTGGTTCAAGAACGACCGTGTAGTCGTCAAAAAGGCAGTGAAAGTGCAGCCAACTTGAATTGTTTGCCGGAACCGCCATGAGATGAAGAAATTCGTTGCCTCCAGCAGGGAATACTACAACATATCGTCTGTGTAAATTTGATATGTGAGACAGATTGAGGGAACTAACACGAATGGATTGGTTATGATCAAAATTTTCGGTCGCCGTTCGAGAAAAAGATGAAGTATACACAATGAGTCGTTTAATAGGGCTTCCCCGGGAAAGTGGCATTTATATGCTATACGAATATCACGGGAGCTCACAGCTATATCGTAAATCAACGGGTTTGGAGACAATTCTGACGCTCTTGCCAGCGTAGAAAACAAATATGCATCGCAGCTATTGAGAGCATTGTGGCTTGCACGACCATATTTCCTGAACACCCCCCCTCCAATCTGAGATCTAGTCACCTCTACCAATACACGAGGCCAAGGGTAGACACATATCACCACAGGAGGGTCAATTCAAACAAAAGACTATCGCCACCAAAACACGTTTCTGTAAGCGCGCCTTTGACAATATTTCAGCAAATTAGCACCACGTCCAAACAAGGAAGACATCCCCGATCACATTTCCAATGCCCCACTTCGCCTTCCTTTATTCTCCTTCCTAATTCGTATTCCAATCCTCCTACGACCCTGGCTCCCCCATATTATTCTGCGGCCGGCCACTGAGGGCTTTGATTGGCATACAGGCGATAACACCCCTCCACGAGGACAAACAAAACGCGTAGATAACCCAGCGTCGGGAGGCTGAATTATTCCTTGAACCTCGCTCTGTATCTCCCTGTGCCCCACACACATCGGAATATCCTCTCAGCTTTCTTTCGCATCCACCAACATGTCTACCAACGTCAACAAGAACGTCAACAAGAACAACGGCGCCAATGCCAATGGAAAGGAGCAGCGACCCCAGATCCCTCTCCGCTCTGCTCTCAAACGCGGTGGCACCGGTACCACTCTCGGTCGCGATGAAGCTCAAGCCCAAGCCCAAGCCCAAGCCAAAGGTCAAGGTCACGAAGACCCAAAGGATTCATCCACTGTACCCACTGCCACCACCCAAACGCGCCCTGTCACCAAAAGGAGATCCGTCTCGTTCCTCACCCCCTCCACTCAGCGTGAACGCGAACTCGGTAATGCTGGTGGCAAAGTCACAACGCGTCGCGCCAGCTCCGCGGCTGCCTCCACTTTACCATACGGGAGGCCTGTGAAAGGTCGCCAGGCCACTAGAAAGGTTAAAGAACTAGTCGACAAGATCGAGAAGAGCCTCGAGAGCGGCAATGGCATGGCTGAAAGTCGTGTTCCTCAGCTTGCTGCCTTGTCGAGTGGTGATGCGGGGGCTTCCTCGTTTGCATCCACCGGTATTATAGGTGGCATCAAAGGTAAAGAATTGAAGAATATCGCCAACAACTTGGACAACAAGGTCGATGGCGAGCTCTTGAACACCCAGAGCATTAGTGCAGGCGCTGACGCGAGCGAGAATGTCACCGCCACCGTCGTCGCCGGCGACGACGGAGATGCTACTCCGAGGGTACTGAAAAGAAACGATGCTCCTGCTCTCCGCCGCGTTAGGTCACTCAAGAATGAGAGTGCCAGCGCACTCGACAGCATCGAATCCTCTAATGCTTCAGCACCTGTACGAGGACAGGCACCAGCACCAGAAACAACGCCGGTGTCGGCTACTGGGTTGGCGGGTGAGCAGCTAACCCCGTCTTCTCAAGTCCCATCTTCCGGAGTGACGGTTACGCCGTTGATCAAGAGGATGCAACCTGGTACTAATATGCCCCAGATTATCATGCCTGGTATAGCGTAAGTAACCGCTTTGTGCTCTTGGGTCTGGAGTGGTGCTTACTCTCGTCGTGTACTACGTCTAGGCGTACAAATGATCAACCAGAGAAGGACGGCGGAGATACAGACACCGGTGGTGATACGGACGTTGAGGACGACACCGACCGTGAGACCACCCCACGACCACGGACACAGCTGTCCCGACTTTCCCGCTCGACCTCGACAATGTCTATCGTCAACCCTTCCCTCCCAGACATCCAAGCTTTGCCCATGCTCAGTTCTCAGGACCCGATCCTGAATGTCCCAACCTCCGATCTCGATGTCTTGACGGTTGCACAAGACGACCATCGCCAACCACAATACGGACCACCAGTACGAATCTTGATCGAGGATGATCATCCCATGCCACCGTCGAGTCCAACGCCGGGGCGGCGAGATTCCCCTAAAATCAGCCTATTCCAACTCCCGCCTTCGTCTCCTCCGCGAGAACTCTGGAGCTCTCCACCTCCTCAAACCCGAAGACTCGGAGAAGACGACGAAGATTACGACTGCGAGGGGGGTGATTTGCCCTTCTTCAGCAAAGAGCGAATCACGACCCACGCATCGCACCTTCGGATGGTGGAGGAAAGATTGGATGCACTTTCAAGCCCATCACATCCATTTTTATCTAGATCCTCATCTGATCATGTGCTTCCAACCCCGTCGAGTCCGATTGCCGATCGGGATCATCCGACCAACGGCTATGGAGTTTGGCACGGCTCGGGCGATGTAGACGAGGACGTAGAAGTAGTCGACGCAGATGCAGACGCGGTGGAAGAAATCGAGGTGGACGAACAGCCTCAACAAGACTCTGAGATGTCTGATCCATCTCAT
>KB722765.1:283956-301817 GCA_000349905.1 Volvariella volvacea V23
TACAACGCCGGCAGGTGTAGGTATTCGATCTAGGGGGGGCACTTCGTGATACCTGGAGCACCGTACATTGATGTGTTAAATCAGTCATGTATCATAGAAAAAGTGAGGCACGACAACTATGAGGTTGTTGAATTGCCTAAGATACACATCGACGTGTATTGAGGCTCTTGGATAATCGATAGATCATTGTACACCCAATTCTCTACACGTTAGATTCACCTGCATTATTTTGAACCATGATTTCGCTTGGGTCTTGCTCCAGTCGTTGATCGAGCACACACGAGGCTTAGAGTGATCGGTGCCACTAATTGGATATGATTTGTGGCTTTGTTCGCGCCACAAGAGGAACTTGAGCTACATTTGCATCAGTGGCATCCACATAATCGAGAACTTCCCTTGCTTTCCTCAACAAATCTCCCAAATATCCTTCACCTACTGTGACTATGCAAGTCCCGAAAGCTAGCAATCTCACCTACCCTGAGACGCTACCTTCTGGGGCTGCCTATCACCAGTACCTCGAGACCCCACGCGTATTGGGTGCCGATCCGTTCCTCGAAGAGATGACTTTGGAAGACCTCGGCCTACTCGTAAAGCAACAACTATGGCTCTTCAACAAAATGGCACGAGTCGATGCCAGCTTTACCAAATCCACTGCCTTCAAAGAGTATTCCAGCGGGATCGACGTCTTCCTCAAGAAGCATCCAACACTGCACAATGGAACTCGTTGGACGGGGTTGCCTCAAAAGCCCGAAACTGAAGCAGAACTGTATCCCTTCTTCGTCGACTTCCTCCAGAAGATAGTCAAGCACTTCAATATTCCTGATAGACATGTCCATGATTGCAGCAAGTATAGGATATATCACCAGGAGCCACTCCTTCCCAACGTTCGCAAAGAAAAGCGTCTTCTCTATACTTCTCCTGACATTATGGTCCTTGCCGTGCCCCCAGGAGAGGAAGAGAGCCTTGAGTCGGAGAAAGGGCTAAAGAAGTTGGTGACCTACGCAAACTGCTTTTCAGCAATTGAAGTCAAGCGTAAGTCCAACATTAGTCTTGCTGACCACCGCGTTCAGATCGCCATATACGCCCAGTACGTTTTTGTTTGACCGACTGCGGTGGCACGAATCTTACTGACGTCATAAATCAAAAGGCAATGCTTCACAGAGCAACCTAACCGACTATTTGTATATGTCGCCTTATGCAATGAGGACGAAATAACGCTGTATCGTTTCGATCGCAGTGGCGTGCTCTTCTCAGAGACGGTAAACGTTCACAAGGAACACCACATGTTCGTGAAGTGGATGAGAGCCGTCATGTCTGATACCCAAGCCTTCGACGAAACTATATTCTTGAAAGATAATCAATGGTTCATAACAGCGATGGATAAAAACGAGAAATTGGTGGAGTATAGGATTGGATCAAAATCACTAACCTATCAGGAGCACGCTCTCAGTGGTACAGGAACTATGCATTGGCATGTAAAGGACGGACGCGCCAAACGCGTCATTACGCAATCATGGAGGGTGAAGACAGAGGGTCGACTCACAGAAGAAGAGTGTCTGAAAGTGGCACTGGGAGTGAGTGGTATTGGGCAAATGATTGGATATACCGTCGTCAAGAGCATCTCCCAACTGAGGGAGATTTTCAGCAGCAGTGACTATGTGGACCGTGATCTCCTTCGCATTACGTATGAGGGATATGAGAAACCGTTGAGGTACAGCCGGACGAAACTAGAATTACTGGAGGGCTTTCGGGATGCAGTTAATGGTGAGTGTAACGGATGCATTTGCAATTGGTCTCACGAGTTTTAGGCCACTACAATCTTTGGAAGCTTGGTATTCTTCACCGCAATATCGATATGAACACCCTACTCTGCGGTGCAAAAAACGCCGATGTAGGCAATCGAGGTGTCATCATCGACCTAAGTAGAGCAGTCAGTACAAAACGGAAGGACTCCCTTGCAGGCAAGGATGTACGGATGGTGCGTGACTCTCTTACACTGTTAATGGATGAATGCATGACATAGAAGGATTATTAGAGCGCACCGACGTTTCAATCTGTCAAGATCTTACTCAACCCAACGCAGCTCCATGACCATCTCGATGACTTGGAGTCCCTCCTTCACGTTCTTACATGGATCTGTCTCGAGTCTCAAGGACCCCCAGTCTTCAAGACAACGTTGCCTGATGTTCTCAACCGCTGGTCGACCAAAGAACCCCGCAAGTGCGCTTTGGAGAAGGACTACTCCTTCCGCCTGTTTGACTGCGACATCAAGCCACACATCAGCCAGAACTTTGGCTCTCCATTCATTCAATTGCTGGAAGAGTTGAACAACATCATCGCTCCTCGATATCCTGGCGTCCTCCGGCCTCGTAATTCGTCTGAACCGCTCATGTCGCTCGAAGAACTCTTTCCAAATGCCGAAGATGATTACAAGCGGTTTTTGGCGGCATTTGATCGAGCTATTGAAGCCATTGAAATTGCAGAGGGTATTCGAGGGGAGGAAGTAACCAAAGTTCCAGCTGGAACTGAGCCAGTTTTCACGACACGTCCACCACATGGCCCTATCCAACAACGATCATTAGGCGTTGGTACAACCGCCGCTATTCCAGAATTTGAATCGCCTAAGAGTTCATACTCAGCCGGAATCATCAGCAGCGAAGAACTCAAAGATAAGGAAGCTCACAAACTTGGCAAGCCAGACTCGGATCACGCGGAGGCTGGAAAGAGCCCACAGATAGCCGGAACGCCTACCAGGAGCAGTAGTGGCACACAGAAATTGGAGCTATTGTCGACTCAAGATGCCTTAAACTCCCCCGCACATGCGTCAGGCTTGAAGAGAAAGGCGTCTCGACTTACCATGTTGACAAACTCGGACGGTTTGCGAACGCCTGATACTGATACCCCAAAAGGCATTCAGCACCACCAAGTGGCACAGGCTGCACCAGCCACCCCGCAGAAGAAGGCTGCTCGTGAGTCGTACTTCCAACACCATCTCCCGAATCGTGAATCTTCCAATGTACTAAACTCGTATCAGCTCATTCAAAGGGCACCCCTCGACGCCCAAAAACGCCCTGGAAACGAAAAGTCCGGCGACGGATCAGCCAAGAAGAGACGAACGAACCGGGTTCATCGCCTCCAGCAGCTCCTGCGGGAACTCTATCTTTCCTGTCCATACCAAAAGTGAGGGGAAAGGAATGCACACCGCCACCGCCGAGTTCGCCGACTCCCGTCTACACCCCCGAAGCGCCCAAACCGCCCAAGACCCAACGGCCTCGGGCAAGAGGAAAATCCACCAGAAACAAGAAGGGGAAGGGGAAAGAAAATAGTGAAGATCCGGAGGCCCACGATGAACCTGTGGATGAGAGTGCTAGCGATGTGCAACCCTCAACTAGCGGCGCGAAAGGGCGGACGAGGAAGCAGAGCCCGTTGAGCTTGTCGTTTCCAAAGATGAGTTGGCCAAAGGTTGCTAGGAAGACGAAAAAGTAATGGCCGGTGTGTCTTTGGTTTTCAAATATCATGCCTTGTCGGCAGTACATGAGCGTGGGGGTGTGTAAAGTGTAAAAAGGTAAGTAAGCTGGGGTTGTGCATTTATTCGGATGGATGGTCAGTTGGTCGGTAGGGAGCACTTGCTGGGTGGGTGCTCTAGTGCTCATTGGGGATGAGTGTGGTCCTGTAATTCATGCCATAGCTCAATTGTACGCACCAATATTTAATCAACCTGTGGCCAATTTAAATGAGTCGATTTGAACATAAGAACCTTAATCTGAGTTGACAGACTGAAGAGAAACGTAATGAAAGGGTCGACGAAAATAAGACGCGCTAAATATCGTTTGTCCTCTGTGTGCACTGTTCACACACGCTGATGCATCGCGTACAACTCGGAGTTATTTGCGCTGGAGCGTGTCGCTTTAGGCTAGTTTTGGTGTCCGGCCAGGTTGATTGCTGTATAGCACAACAGGCAACAAAGGATAATCGGCGAGAAAGAAACCAAGCAGGAATAACCGGGTTTGTCTGTTGTGCTATATTGCTTGCACTGCCCAAATGCCGATATACGTGTGGTCGAAACGCGTCTGAGTTGTTTGTTAGTCCCTCGAGCCATATGTGGTAGAGACCACATTGCATACCTCCAATGAGCGAGAAGACTACCTAGGATACGTTGCAGGAACGCAAGACACCATCATCAACGAGATCAATGTATGGACACAAGATCTAAGTTCTCCCCCCATCATATGTCTTACTGGTCCAGTTGGTGCTGGAAAGACGATGCTTCGTAGATAGTTTTATGAGAAGGGGGGCAAAAACTGACTTGAAATATTTGTTACTTATAATTTGATAGTCCTGGTAGGTTCATAGATGGATTTCACCTCGTCGACGGACCCCTATTGCCTGATCTCGGTGAGTACAATGAACCACTTGGACTAAACGCATCGCCCTCGAAAGAGGGTGGGAAATTGTTGTAGGGTAGACGGAGGAGCAAAGCCCGTTGAGCCTGTCGTTCTTAAAGATGAGTTGGCCAAAGGTTACGAGGAAGTCGAAGAAGTGGTAGTTGGTTTGTGTTCGACTTTCGATGTCAGGATTCGTCGACAGTACATCAGCGTGGAGGTGTGTAGAATGCAAAGGTAAGCAAGCTGGGGTTGTGCATTTATTCGGATGGATGGTCGGGGAGGAGTATTTGCTAAGTGGGTAGTCTGTCGTTCGCTGGGGAATAAGTATGGTTCTCGTATCAAGGTAATGGCTCATCTGTGCGCACCAATATTTCAGTAGCCCGTAGTCGACTTGAATGAACCAATTCGAACATGACACCCCTGCATGAGAACGCAGAAAAAATAATCAAAGTTGACCGAATCAAAACACCGCCATGTAGCGGGCCGACGAAAAGCAAAAGCCGCGTGAAAGTCCATTTATCATGAGCTCAGCACGAAAATCAATCTCCAACTCGATTGACGTTCTGAGCGCAACAACCACCTGCACATTGACAACTCAGCACGTACATCAAAACCTCACTGTCCAAAATACATCAGACATCGCATGAAATTACATTACCGACCACCTTGCACCGTCATCGCACATTCACACATAACCGTCGTTCAAGACAATCTCCGCTCCCTTTGTCCCGTCCTCGAACCGGATCCAAGTGTCAATGTCGTCCCGTGGATCGGGAGACCTGAAGACGAGGTTTCGGACGCCGTGGCCCCATCCTTCACGGTCATAACCACCATATCTATAAAACAACTCAATCAAAGAACCCCGAAGCAGTAGGAGACTACCCACCCAGAGTGTTTGTTGAAGCAGAATATGACGCTCTTCTCCGGCTCTCGCTTGCACCACTCGTTTCCGTGATCTGGGGCAGCGTTAAACTCGGTTCAATCGTGATAATACAGCGCATAGACGCACCGTGTCCTGAGATGACGACGCGAAGATTCGCAATGTGGGCGTTCAGAGCGTCCCAGAACGGCCGGTCTTTTGTGGAGGCTGGGTCGGCGGGTTGGGGGCCTGAGGCGTCTTGAACGGATCCTTGTCCCAGGTGATCGTCTTCGTGATAGAAAGGTTCATATAAGCTACTCGATATATGTGGTAGTGGACATACCATTTCTCCCTGGATTCCTAACGCTATCGAGTCCAGGTTGTAGAGACTGCGCAACATGCCTAGGACAGGATGAGTCGCCGTCAATGAGCCAACACGGGGCGCGTACGGAGGGATGTGCATGAATGCAACCGCGGAACGGAGGTGCGCGGGGCCCCATGCGCGTTCCATCCTCCTCGTCTCGGACTCGATCCAGCCTGCTACGCTGGCGTCGACCCAGTCCGGGAGTGGTCGAGGAGTTGGGCTCGACGTGATCCCGCCTGTCGTAATCGTCAGATGGGATACCCTTCGAGTGAATGTGGATTGACATACCCCGGGAATCGAAGAACCAGAGTACAAGCGACGGTGCAGGATCTGCGCGCGAGCATAAGTCGACACGAGGTGTACGATGTCCGTGACTAACCAGTTGTGTGATGATACACCTATTGGGTGTGAACAGAGGCGAAAGGGACGGGCACGGCTACTCACTGGTACCCAATAATTACCAGGGCCCGACTCTCCGCCAACTCCAATCGGCGCTGCTCGAGTGTAGCTGAGTGGGGCAATGCGCTGTTCGTAGAGGATCTCTTCGCGGTGGGTGATGTTCACCTGGTTGTCGTGGTTCTGCGGGAAATGAGAAGGCGACAGGACGGGGAGTTGTGCGGAACTGACCCCGTGCGTGCAAGAGAAAGGGACTTTGACTTCGTTGAGAGGTTCGACGATTTGGTCGATCAGTTTGGTGACATTGAACTTGAAGGTGTCTAGTGGCGGTTAGCCGCGCTGACAAGAAAGGTAGCGTGCTGACTTGCTCTCTCCAGTAATGAGGTCCCCATTGATGACGCTGTAGGCATTCAACATCTCAACGCTCCCAGCAGGAAAATGAATGGAACGCACGCATAGTCCGGACGCTCATCCGCAAGGACAGCCCTCATCAACCTCGTGCTATTCCGATCCTGCTCAGGCCCCCAGTCCTCATTCGGGTTCTCTCCAAAGTGCAGGTCAGAAAAGACCGTCAACTTGAAAGTCCCATCAGCGCGAAAAGTGACTCGAGGCTTTGTCGGGTAGGGATTGAGCGGGTCAGGTTGGAGCAATGTTTCTGGCCCGTGTATTAGTCAACGCAGAAGAGAAACTTGCGAGACTTGCGAGGATTCCACAGAGCCCATGCAGCTGAGTACTGGCGCGCGAGGACAGCCCAAACTGCCAGCTGGAGGAGCATTGCCTTCGTCGTCGTGGACCATCCTGAACGACGAGTAGCCGGTCCGGTTACTTGCAGGGTGCACGTGATGCGGGGACCTAGAATTAGCCGACACACAGGCTCGTCAACGCCCAGTATCCTCATTCCGTCCATGTATGTTCTGATTTTTTGACAGCCCCACTCAAGTATATTCACACTCTCTGAAGCTCGAGGCGGTAGGCCAATTGCCATGAACAATAGACGACTGAGGCCAGAAGCCGGACACCAGCTTTCAGGTTCGTTGGGTGCGGTTAATCCAAAGGGGTGGCTATCGGAGTACACCAAGGTGCACGACTCTATCTCATTGAATTCTATTGACCCCGACCTTTCTTCTTTACGAAAGTGAATACGTTTCTCGCCATCTCAGGCGAGGACCCCCCCGTTATTTCCAGCTTGGAATGTTCCAATTTACCCGGATCGTAAACACGACGAGGCAAAGGGTCCTCTTTGCAAGTTTTATGAGCGTGAAGTCGGAACTTCCCTAATACCATGAGGAAGTAATACGATCGTACATCTCGTGCAGTGCCAATTGGGCTTTCGAATTTAGTGGGTAATCACAATTCATTTACGCAGATTAATCTGAGAAATACATAGATGCCTAGGCTTGATACAAAATCGGGTTATGAGCATTGTGGCCACCTGGTGACGACCATCTTACAGAGCACTGCGTGCGGGTCTGATACCGGTCAATTTTGTCCCTCAACTACTAGTACAAAATTCTGCAGCTATCCTCGGGCAAACGTATCCCATGTCAGATTTCGAGCATTTGGAAGTATGGAGACCCCATTTATGCCAGGCACCAGCCCTATCGGCGCGATTGCGTTAATAACGTATTGAGCACCCCACACCTCGAGAGGTATAATTGGTAATATGCGGTCGTGCTGTCGAACAGTGTTGATAGGATCAGGAGTGTATGAGACTTCTTGTGAGTCCTTAATATCAGCCAAGAGTTTGCAATTGAATAATCGTCGCCATTCCGCATAAATTCTAGTCGTTACAGGAGCGGTTTGCCCGAGTATTTTCGGAATGAGTCATAGATTTCTTCCTGGAATGACAGGCACTACACAGACGACGATAAGCACCGCAAATGGGAGATGGCGCCCGCGCCCAATCGGCGTCGTCGGACCCTTGGCATACTGGGCCTTTACTTTTCTGTCAAAAACTTTCGTGTTGCGAAGGATGAAGCCATAATAATAAAGCACAATCGCCACATTTGATAAGAAAATGAATACCAGATGAGCGTGTTCCCAGTCTGGGATCTGGGTGTTTGTCTAGAACGATCAAATCCCTTAAGACGGGTTACATGGGTACCATTAGGGTGGTCTGCGTCCAGGCGGCCGTGGGGTGATCCTGACTGCTGCTAAAAGGCGTGTTCTCATTCAGCACAGTATCGATAACATTGAAAACTGGACCTGCGCAGAGGACAGCAAAAGCAGAAAGTAACGTTATGTGTATGTCCACCGAGATATAAGCTAACGGGTAGGTCCAGATATCAACGCACCCGCTCGCCGACATGCTTCTTGCGAGCTTATTCGTCGCCGCCTTTGCACGGTCTCTGGCCTCCCCTGTCTCTGTCGCCGTTCCAAGTGGTCCGATACCCAGCCCGCTATGCGCCGTGAGTGCTGCTATTAGCTCAGGCACATGCGACGGCATCCGTATGCGCAGCCTCTTCGACATCCTGTGGAGCTGTTTGGGGGTCATCTTCCTCTGTACTTACATATCCATCCATCATAACATTCACGATCAAAACGACTCGGAAGTGAAGAAGATATTTTCAAAGTTCAGGACGATGTTCTACGCGCTTTTGGCACCCGAAGTGGTCATTATGTGGGCATTGCGACAGAGATTCAATGCGTCGGGTATTGCAGTCCTGAACCCTGGTACGGCAATTTCTAAGATGTGTGGAGAAGATAGCTCATGCACAGGTGAAGGATGGACACAGGCGCACGGGTTCTTTGTACAAATGGGTGGCTTAATGGCAGAAGTCTCCCCAGGGGAATACGAGGTCGTCTTGTGGAAATGGGTAGAAGACGACTCGCGGAGGTTCTTCACGAAATCTGGTACACAGCTGCAGTGCGATATTCCAATTATCAGGGAAAAGGAAATCATCGACCGCGGGAAGGGAGATTTCCTTGCGAAATTCATCGTCGTCATCCAAACCTCCTGGTTTATAGCGCAGTGCGTTGTTCGTCTCGTCTACGGTTTTGCTGTCACAGAACTCGAACTGGCCACCCTCGCATTTGCTGTATTGAACGGCATAACTTACGTTCTCTGGTGGAACAAGCCGTTGAACGTTGAATACCCCATCTATTTCGACATGGACGGAAATCGAGTCCCTGGACCAGAAGGAAACAGCTCATGGTTCCGCTCTGGTGGTGTCAGCGTTGTCAACGAAGACAAGATGTCCATCATTGAGGAGTTTCAAACTGAATTCGATTTAGATGGCTTGTTGACGGCGCTCTGGAAGGTTGCACTCAAGAAGCCGTTTACCGCCATGTTTGGACCACTCCTTGCCATGACGAACGAGGAAGGCAATCGAGATGGCCTCCTGACTAGTGTCCACCCGTTCTACGCCGCCTTGCTTGATCCCAGTCGACATCGAAACGCATATGGGCTGGCCGCCGTGATTGGAGCCATCTTTGGAGGGATTCACCTCATCGGTTGGAATTTCCCCTTTCTGACCCCCACCGAACTCTGGATCTGGAGAGTCTCCTCGGTCACCCTCACCGCCATCCCTACCTTTGTCATGCTCTCCTGGCTTTTCAAGGACGTGACGTGGTGGAGCGCACCGGACAGCGAGGACACCGCTGTGTATCGCTTCTTTTGGCAGTTGGTCATCCTTGGTGGTTCACCGGCGTACATCGCAGCGCGTTTTGCCATTATCACTCTGGCGTGTTTTCAACCGCGAGATCTGCCCGACTCGGCTTACGTAGAGCTCAGGTGGACGGAGTATATGCCGCACATTTTATCGTCTTGGTCGGTCACTCCACCTCCCGGGTTCGTTTGTCGACGATTTTATTTCCCGTCAGCTCATCGCACGCTTCCTACGTCCCCCTCGGGCTTGGATTATCAACTTCTCACTCCCAGCACTACGGATGCTACGTACGAAATACATATCACGCTTCACAAGTCCAAACGAAGGTACCATGTATTGATGAAAAGCTACTGCCTTTTAAACGCCCAATCTAATGAAAATAGATGGCTACGATAGGCCGTGTCAAGCCTGTAACCAACTATGTACTGGTGCTTATTGTGAATCTGTACTTTGTCACGAAACAATGCCACCCTCACTTTATTTCGAGCAGCAGGAATTACAGACCGCAACGGCAAGCATTCGACTCCAACGAGTCTTAAATCCCAGCGCAGGCGAAAGCACACGCAAACTCAGGCATCGCGGGGCGCTCGTCAACCCCAGCGCCAGTAGTATACTAACCGTACTTAGTCAATGTCTGTTGCACCAAACACGTTGACCTCACTCCGGATCGTCGTCGTTGTCGGTGATAGCTTTTGTATTAGCACAGCGAGTCGAAGACAAAAGGCTTATGACCTAGCACGCGTGGGGCAAAGACCTCGGGCACGGGTATAGAGCTAAAGTGAGGGTTTGGTGGAATGAAGAAGTGTCAACGTTAAGGCTCAAACTGTGATGAAACACAGGATCGCGAAGAGGCAATTGCAAGAGTGCGGGGACAGGCCAAGTCTAGGACCCAAAAAAGGCGGAAAGTACAAGGTGGTCCAATGGAATTATTGGCAGTGCGGTGTGCTGTACACCAGCTCACATCAAGAAATACACTCAGTAGCGATGGAAGATCGTGGAAAGGGCAACCTACTTTTCAAAGCCATCGTGGCACTTGAAGCAACGTGGTTTGTGGCACAGTGTGTTGCTCGTCATGTTAGAGGCCTCGCTCTTACGGAACTCAAAGTCATTACAATCGCATTTGTGGTGCTGAATGCAATCACGTATGCCCTCTGGTGGGACAAGCTAGTGAGCATCGATTATCCAATGTATTTTGATATGAAGGGAAACTGCATTGATGGACCGGAAGAATGGAGGGTCAAAGTGCTGTATGTCAAATTGTGGAACATGATGGCAGGGCGTTGCAGTCCAGAAAGTCACAGAGCTGAAACCAATAAAACTTTCTTGTCATTCATGTAGGATCTCCTCACGCATTACTGCCGTACCTCTCGCATTCTTCGAACTTTGGAGTCTTCCCAACCTGCCAATTGGGACATAGAATAGACCAAATTTATACCGCACATTTAACTCCCCATGCTTTAATTCTATTTCTTTAATTTTAACTTGTATGTCTCACAAACTGACTCATGGTAAACAAGCACCCAACCAACAGGCAGGGAAAGAATAGTAACATGTTAAACAGCATGGAGCATACTACATACATACCTGCTTGTCATTATGTTACTCATTGCTGCTCTTGTGTGGTCTCTCGCCTCTCCTGTGCTAATTGATCCAGACTTGATGGCACTGAACATCAGGAGACTTGGAGTTATTTATTCACTTTTCCCTTCACTTTTAGGGAACCCTATTAATAACACTTATGGCAAAAGCGTGGTATGACAGATTGAAAGCTGTGGGACCTGGATTTGCACTTCCTTGAAAGGAGCTATTAACTGTCAAAATGCTAGACCCTCAAAGCATGCCTTTTGGAGACACAGGAAGGCTGTGATAAATGCCAGATATATGAGACTAACGTTGAGCTCTGTATTATGCCTTTCCCTTGCACCTGCATATGCTTAGCCCAGCAGGCACAAGTCAGCTCATTCCCTCACCAAACCACCAAGGCTTACATTGCATACCATTTACCATTGTATAGCCACTTAGAGATCATGCTCCTAACTAGCATATTCCTTACTGCCTTCATATGGTCTCTTGCATCCCCTGTCTCAACAGCAATCACAAGCACTCCAATCTCCAGTCCTGTGTATGTTCCTACCACCACAGTGAGTGCAGATATATGTAGTGCCAATAAAACATGTACCATCTTTGATATTCTGTATAGCTGCTTCAGTGACAGGCTGGCCATAAATCTGGACCTGGATTTGTCTAATATACCCCTAATATATGTTCATGCGAATAAGAAACCATATAGCACAAAAAAGCTGATTGTTTGGAGAGTCAGAGATAAGCCCCAGTCTGCTAACTAGATAAATTTGAGAGTGGATATGCAATAATGTGTGAAACATTGCTCAGTATGAAGCTTTGATGAAGGTACTGGAATTGGGCCTGGTTTGAAGTTCAGAACAGAGTGTTTGACATATATTTTGCACTTGAGAACAAAACCAATTCATGGAGAGGTCACCTGAGACTGCCAGATGCATGCACTTATACTGGACACATCACCCAAGATGTGCTACCATAACAGGAAGGCTTACAAAGCTTTCTGGACCACTATCTACCTATTACAGATTTGTAATGATACCCTGAACCCTATCCAAGGGCCAGCAACCTCACTTAGATCTTGAAAACCTTGATCTCAGGTATCACTGGACCTGGTAGCCTCATGCTCACAAAAATCCCAGAGCAGATGTGATCGCATGCAGTTCTGTGATAGGGAAACTTCCTGGAAAAGTAATAATATTCCTTATTTTGCCTTGGTTAGATTATTTTATTTCTTTTGATTATTTTTAAATATTTTATTTGATGGGCTATCAGAAATGACATTCCATAAAAGATTCTTCAATGCTGTTTGCAAAGAACTATACAGTTCTAATTTATTTGTACATGTACTCAGTATATAAGGCCTTCAAGGTCAATTAAAATATCAAGCAATCTTGTCCCTGGATTTTATGAATGAACTTGAGCACTGCTTTGTTTGACAAATTATATAGTAACTTGGAATATAGTCTATCTAAGAATTGGCTTCTTGGGAAGAGTTTTAGATATAGTTGTTTGCAACCAAGAGTGAATCATTAGATATTGATCTAAGAGTTTCAGCATTGTTGTGAGCACGTGCACCAGATGGATTCTTAGACAGAACCTTGCTGAGTGTCTTTTAAAATCTATTTGAGGTTCAATAGAACTTTATTTGGTCAGGGATTTACAGCTTAAGTGTGCAAAGGCCTATATTCTATATTACAAGCAAAGGAGATCTAATTTACAAGGTCACCAATACTTTGGACATTGTCTGGAAATTACCAAGAGGAAGTTCATTAAGCCAAGTAGACACCAGTCTAGTTGCCCCATGAACTTAAGCTTGATTTGGGTGTTTTTGGAGTTATGTGTCAGTGACAAGGGCACTTGGCCCCAAAGACAATAAATAGGAGACAAAGAGAGGAAACACCAACTACTTGGCACACATCTCTATGCATTATCAGATGGGCCTACTACAAGAGATCACCCACATGGTGGTGCCCAGGTATCACCAGTGGCATGGTTGCAAAAAACTTTCACTACTAGTTGGCAGGGGAGATGAGATGGATAAACTAACCCTAACAATGCATACTTACCTCTTAGTAGCCTGTAAGTTCAGGTTGTGCTGGAGTCTCTAAGACAAAGCTAGCTTGGCAGAGTAGACAAGGTCAAAACTAAGGGAAACCCCCAGAGCCAACCAAGCCTACTTATATATTCACCAGAGTCCATATGTATATGTTTACACTATTCTAAACTATTCTACAGGTATCTATCTATAACTTCATGATGATATCACTAGTGTCCAGTAAAAGGCTGACTGTGGAATGGCCCTGAAAACTGTGGGATGTGCACACTCTCAAGATCTGCTCCTGAAGCGCTAGAGGTGATATGCAACATACACACAACTCCAAAAACACCCAAATCAAGCTTAAGTTTGTGGGGGTGGCTAGACTGGCATCTACTTGGCTTGATGAACTTCCTCTTGGCGATTTCCAGATAACATCCAAAGCATTGGTGTTACGATGGTAAGGAACCGTCAATCAGCTTGTGTGTTCTCGGACTTTCATTTATTTCTCAGATATGGCATTGGACTCAGTTCTTTTTTGGTAGTTACAATCTCTTTCAGTAACTACAATAGCATTCCTCCATTTAGTAGTGTATGCGTGTACAGCTTACACGTCCATAGCTGACACATACATATGACTTGAGCATTGCATTTCCTTTCACAGCTAAACCCTAATACCACAAGGACGTATAAATACTTCTACTTCTTAGCATAGAACCTTAGCTTGACCTTTTGTATTTTCTCGTACTTAGCTGTGCGAATACTATCTCAACTTATCTCATTAACACCTTTGACAAATATCAACTTAACATATTGTTGGCCTTAATCACTCTCATCATCTTACTTGCTCTCAATAGATATATTTAGGTACCTCTGTCAAACTCCAACCAACGCGTTAAGGTAATGTCGCCATAACAGTTGGTAACTCTGTAAATTAGATCTCCTTTGCTTGTATATAGAATATAGGCCTTTGCACACTTAAGCTGTGAATTCTTGACCAAATAAAGCTCTATTGAGCCTCAGATGGATTTTAAAAGGCACTCGGCAATGTTCTGTCTAAGAATCCACCTGGCATACGCGCTCATGATGATACTGAAACCCTTAGATCAATATCTAGTGGTTTGCTCTTGCTTGCAAATAAACTATATCCAAAACTCTTCTCAAGAAGCCAATTCTCAAGTAGACTATATCCCAAGTTACTATATAATTCATCAAACAAAGCAGCACTCAAGTTCACTTGTAAAATCTGGGGACAAGATTGCTTGATATTTTAATTAACCTTGAAGGCCTTATATACTGAGTAGATGTATAAATAAATTAGAACTGTATAGTTTTTCACAAACAGCATTGAGGAATCTTTTATGGAATGTTATTTCTGATAGTCCATTGAATAAAATATTAAAAAGAATCAAGAGAAATGAAATAATCAAACCAAGATGAAATAAGGGATATTATTACTTTTCCAGGAAGTTTTCCTGTCACAGAAACAAGTGTGATTGCATTTGCTTTGGAATTTTGTGAACACAAGGCTACTAGGTCTGGTAATACCCAAGATTGAAGTTTTCAAGATCTGGGCAAAGTTGCTGGTTTCTGAGTAGGACTCAAGGTATTATTACAAGTCTGTAATAGGAAGGTAGTGGTCCAGGAAGCTTCCCAAGCCTTCCTGTTATGATAGCACATCATGAATAACACATTCAGTATGAGTGTGTGTGTCTGGCAGTTTCAATTAATCTCTTCATGAATTGGTTTTGTTCTCAAGTGTGAAATATATGTCAAACACTCTGTTCTGAACTTCAAACCAGGCCCAATTCTAGTATCTTTATCAAAGCTTCATACTGAGCAATGTTTCACACATTATTATGCATCCACTCTCAAATTTACCTAGTTAGCAGACTGGGGCTCATCTTTGACTCTCCAAACAATCAGCTTTTTTGTGCTATATGGTTTCTCATTCGTATAAACATATATTAGGGGTATATTAGACGAATCTAGGTCTGGATTTATGGCCAGCCTGTCACTGGTATCACTAAGATCCCATTGGGTAAAGATAAGCTGTGAGCCAGGATGATGGCTCCAAGACTAATGACACTGCTGAGAATACCTCAATGCCCAAGACTTCTGAAGGTGGTTCAAAAGGTAATGCATCACGTGACCAAGATATAATCTAATCTAATCTGGATTAAGTAAACAAGTCATGTAGTCCCTGGCGCTTAAGAAAAGAAAAGAAAAGGAAATTAAATATTAAATAATCGGTGAATAAATAGGGAATAAGGATATGATTCTTGACATTATGTGTGTTGCATATTGCCTCTAGCACTTCAGGAGCAGATCTCAAGAGTATGCACATCTCACAGTTTTCAGCGCTCTCTCACAGTCAGCTTTTCACTGATGCAACCTAAACCAACAAGCTACTAAAAGGTGAGTACACATCATTAGGATTCTTGTATCCTTCTCATTTCTTCTGCTAGTCAGTAGTGAGTGTCTTCACAACCATGCCACTGGTGATACCTAGACATTGCCATGTAGGTCATCCCTTGTAGTAAGCCCATCTGATAATGCATAGAAATGTGTGCTAGATTGAGTAGTTGTTTCTTTGTCTCTATTTATTTGTCTTTAAGGCCAAGTGCTCTTGTTGCTGACAGCTGTGCACTGCAGCTTACTTTTTGGTTTCATGCATTTCACCATATTTATCTTTATATATGACAAGACATGTTCTTTTTGTGTTCTACTTTGTATATTACCTTAAGTGTACATTGCTTTCTCCTTTCTTTTTTCTTCAAGTCTGTACCTGGGTTCAGTTGAATGGTGGTTTGTGATACCAATCTTTCATGTGTTCAATCTCACATTTTTGCAATCATTTCCATTTTACTCTCTTTGCTGTATATGTACTTAACTGTGTTTGACCTTTTTCTATACATACAAATTCTTCATCAAAAATATAGATACATCTAACTGTACACTGCTTAGTAACAGTTCTGGATGAAGGGTGTAAGCAACTGAACTGAGATCATGCTATTAACAGCAATAGCTCTCTTCATTACACTCAATGAATTTTTGCATTGTCAACAGACAAACAAAACAAAGTCACATAAAATAAGCTACCACAAGAGGCTTGAGCCAGTTAACTATTATATCCTTGCAGAAAGATAGTGAATTGCAACAACTTGACTTGGAATCACAACAATCCAGAGCACTTGATATACTGCTGCCTCCTCAATAAGCATGTTAATCTATGGAACAGTACTGCTCAAGTTGTTATTCAAGGGAAATCCTGGACAAAAATTCTCACCAGCCTTCAGGACAATTTTGTGAAGGCTATAAAGGAAATGTGGGTATATGATGCAAATCCACTAATCTTTGCATTTTGAAAGATGCACAAGTAGTGCAAAACTACTCTCTTTATGTTCTCACCTATTGTTTGATTAGGTGGAAGACAACAAAGTTGTTGGTGATTTTTTAGTACAAGCTGGTCTATTTTATTGCTATCAATAGATACAATCAAAGGTAAGTGCAGTACCAGTAAGTTTATGCATTTTCTGCACCATTCTATGATATGAGTCTACTAGAATATTCAGATATAAATAAATTGAAAATCTTCAACTTATTCAGCCAATACATGACTGGAAGATTTGGATCATTTCAAATTAGACTAATTGTATGGTGGGCCCCTTCAGACAAAATTATTTTTCCTTGCCAATAAGGCCTGACAGTCCTGATGCTTAGTAAAGGGATTTTAGCTAATTGGTTAGAAAATCAAAAAATGCATAATAAAGTTATACACAATTTCAAACTTACATCAAAAATACATTGTGATTGAATATACCAGTGATATTAACTCATATATGGCCTGTATTGCAAGCTATATGATACATCTCAATGGTGCATATTAATATTTTCTTTCCATTTTTAAACCTAAATACTTATTTTCTAGAATGCTACACATGAGGATGTCAATTGTAAACCCTTTTGAGGGTCCTGAGGGTCCTGAATGTTCTGAATGTTCTGATTCTGTGCCAAGACATTCAGGACCTATCAGGATCTGATTGGTACTGATTAGTACTGATTGGTACTGGACCCTCCAATGTCAAGGGTTTTTGTCTGAAAAAGCCCTCCATATATTTGCTATTAATTTTGAAATGTGTTGAACTATGTATTTGTGTACCCCCAAACTCACAGTTATACACCTATGCATAAAAAATTTTAGGTGCTTGAATTTGAGGGAAAATCATTACAATAAATTTTGTAAAGTCTCTATGGTATCCCAGTTGCAATAAAATTCATGCTGCTACTTGATCCAACTGCTGCAATAAAGCTGTGGCACATGAGTGACTGACACACAATGGCTTGCTCTCTTTAGATTGTGTCAAGACATCCAGGTGATCTTTACTACCATGATAATTCTGGCAGGAAATTCTGGTGGGAGAGTTTGTTCTCTGTACTGGCACCCAGTATCCCTTCTCTCTGTGTGCATATGAAAACAACGATGCGACCATAAAGGGGGGCCCTAACTTGACTCTAACTTGATGCATTTTGGAATTTCGCCTAGTGATCACGTTATCGTGTTATGCGTCACGCCTGACGCGTGCCACAATGTGACATAGGGCGGGTGGCTCACCGACTTCTCATCGACTCC
>KB722765.1:309698-356583 GCA_000349905.1 Volvariella volvacea V23
GTAGGTGAGTTCCCTTTTGCACAACCGGAAGAATCCTGTTTGGTATTAGCCCATATCTTCTCTTGTATCAGCATGAGCGATACACTCACTCCCTTTCTATTGTTGCCCGCAGAAGTCATCGACCAGATTGGACCTCACCTGAATGTCATCGATGTTGCCAGCATCCGATCAACCTGCGCCTCCTTGTGCAACGTGTTTACGCCCTACCTCGCCCCTCAATTGGTAATCGAATTGTCTAAGGAGGTGAGAAAAGCAAGTACGAAGACGACGAAGCGAGTCTTTAGACCATTCATTCCCACTCCGGAGTCACTCGCCGGCTTTGTCAAGGGCCTTGAGGTCGAGCTAGCTTACTTCGATATTGGATTCGAGGATCAAGTGGAGCACCGCCAGGGCGTTATCGACGTCGCTCGAAAAGAGATAAGCAGACTACGGTCGCTGGAACGCCTCAAACTTAGTTGGACAACACCTTACCCTGATTCATGGGAGCCATCTACGCTCCCTATTATGAAGAGCGTTGAAGAGGACCTGCTTCATGCAGTCCAAAATACTCAACGTTTAGGACACCTCAGCATAGGTAGCTCTGTCCTGTTTCTTGGGGAGCAAACATCGCCCTCGGTTTTGAATCGATTTGCGCATTTGAAGGGATTCACCACCCTCAAAATTCAGGACAAAAAGGGGTCTACTCTAATCCCAGAAATTTGTTCCATGCTCACTCGCAATCCTGCACTTGAATATTTGGAACTCGATACCATTTCAATTGCTCGCCTATTTTCCTCGATGATATATTCCCCAAAAGCAAATCCACTCCCGAACTGTCGCTGCGAAGCATAGCCTTCGAAGGAAACATAACCCGGTCGCCTGATTCCCCCTTCACGCACTTGCCCCGCTTCTCCCAATTGCGTCGACTCGTCTTGGAACCTACTGGTGCGAAATTCCGGACTGGCAAAGAGTGGGACGGACTCTGGAATGTATTTCGAGAAACAGGCATTTCTCTCCAATGTTTGCATGTCTGTCTCGAGCTTACTCCGTCTCTCATCAAATACCTCACCTCGTTCGAGGGCTTGCAGAATCTGCGCCTAACTGGAGCACAGGACAGCTGGCCGAGTTTCGATAGTGCAGAATCCATAATCAGTCGGATCCTTCCACTTCATGCGCCCACCCTCCGTAAATTAGTCGTTGACGCCCCTCTCTGTGGGGTAGACCGAACGCCTGATACAGAGGGCTCCTTCGACGTATCCTGGCCTCACCCATCTCTATTCTCAAAGTTAAGGTATCTGTGCGCGTTATCTCCACAGAAGTGGGGATTGTCTACTGAAGCATGTCAGTCCTTGTTGGATTGGATAGAGCAATTTCCGGCGTTGGATCAGATCATGACCATTATGCCCACCTATCGGTCGTCAAGCACGTATTACGAACTAGAGCAATCGGAGGCGATGTCCATGGGACTGGATTTGGTTGGGACGACTGGGAGACCGAAGAACTGGGCGCTTTTTTATGGCAAGCTACCGTCAGAGTGTTGTTCGTGGATGATCCAACCGCTTCCAGAAGGACGATGGTGTTTTTTGGTCGTTCCTGACGATTATGAGATAGATTGGTATGGGGATTTTTGAGCGACTTGCGGTTCGTTGTTCATTATAAATTCTTGTATCTTGTATATAGTCACACCTGAATAAACTGAAGGTTATGGCAGGGAGCCTGCGGCTGCGCGACAAGATAATAGGTGACCATATAACATGCAGTAAGATATGAGCACGTATAGAAACTGGCTTTGAGTGACTTCACGTTCCGAATTTCCTGTTCTGTCACTGCTGAACTCCTACAATCCCAACCAAACGCACCCACAAACCATAAGGGTGAGTGCAGCCACCCAGCTCTTATCCCCTAAACCTGCCATGGTCGCACTATTATCTGCAGCTTCAGTCTCTGCTGGAGCACTACTGGTATCGGATATGGTGTGCCAAGCGCTCAATGGCCCACTATAAGTCGAGGTAACCGTGAAAACCGTGTTTGGATTGCTCCTGACCACCTCTCTGACACATGCGCCCGTGTCATCTGAGCCAAAGGTGCATACTTCGTTATGGGCTTGATAAATACCAGATCCCTCGACAGTGAAAGAGTATCCTGATGCGTGCTCAATCCAGGTATCTAACCAATCGAAAGGAGTTAGACGAGCTTATGAAGGGGAGTCCATATTAACAGGCCTGACGTACGCCGTCTAGTTTCAGGAACAGAGTTTACGGTCACAATAGGTCCTTCGGGGTTACTGATTACCATCAAGCTATTCACAACTTCCTGTACATATGTCGTTGCACCCTCTTCGTTTACCCCAATCGCCGACAGTCCGATAGTTGTCTCTTCGGCGATGACATCTGCTGCTGGAGTGTCTTCCGAGTTCTGAGGTCTCTCAACGACATAGAGAGTTACAGCAGCCTTGCCTAGTGAAAGAATGTGATGAGATGACCACGATGGAAGGTAAGAAACCTAAAAAACCTACTCAAGCTGGCTAAAGCGAGAAAAGTAACAAACCCAGTACAAGAGCGGAGCTGCATACGTATAATGGCCACGACTGTAAAAGTGGGTCGGTAATAAACTATTGAACTTTTGGTGTTGTTTTATAGTCGTCGCTTACAATGCCAAGACGATCAGCAGCAGCGCATTTTTTCTCCATATACGGCAAACCAGCGTGGGGTGTTGAGGTGGGCCTTAGAGAAATTGCACTGCCTCTTGGTTTCCCGCGTAGTCGCGGACCTTAGAGGCCTCGGGCCCCTAGCTAACAAGGTTCTGCATCAAATGTGTCGAGCACTAAAGAACTTGAACTGGAGTCGGGAGGGTGGCAATTGCTTCCGGTATTTAGGACTAATGAATAAAAGGTACTTGAGTAACATGTCATAGATTCGACTGGTTTGGTCTCATTATTGCCTATATGCAAAGAAGAATACAACAGATAACGGTAAGGTGAGGGAGGGGCCATGAGCAAAAGGGCAACTGTCGGTTAATTACCCATGTTCCCACACCCAAGTGTTCCCGCCCCGTATTCAGCCAACGTATACCACTCGTTGAATGGGGACTTGAACGTAGCTTAGTGCTAAATGTCTACAATCCTAGCCAAATGCATCCCACAGCAGCCAATACGAATGCAACCATCTGACTTCTGTCTACCATGGGACTACTATTATCTGGGGCTTCCGTCTCTGCTGGAGAGCTGCTGGTATCGGATACGGTATGTCAAGCACTCAACGGTCCGCTGTAGGTCGTTGTCATCGTAGAATACGATAATTCGCCATCGGACACATGAAGTTGGAGCTGCTCGCCAACGCATGTGCTAGAGGCATCTGAACCAAAAGAGCACACAAAGCCAAGACACTCGACGACAGCATATTCCATGTGTCGTGCTTGTGGATGAACGCTGTGAGCCCAAGGTTGGAGATAGTATCGCCGCTGTCTTCTTCAATTAGCGTAATCCCTTACCTGGATCCTCGCCTACCCTCGCGTGAGGTGGTGAGGTGGAGAAAGCTGCACCGCCTCTCCTCGATTCTCCACATGGTCGTGTGTATTGTGCCTAGACCACGCTTCAAGGCCGCCTGGTTAGCACAGCTTCGAGGAGTTTGTTTAAATGTGGTATGAACGTATGAGGACCTGAATTTGTTCACGTATCTGGTAGAGGAACCCAGGCGGATAAATATCGGAAATGGGGAAATGTGGCGGTGGCCACACTAGCAATGACGACTGTAGCGTTTTCAAGTTTATATACATCTATTCATTCAGGAAGTCAATGCTGAAGGCACAAGACAGCCTAGGTGTAATCTGTGACAATTCAAGTTGGTGCTGCGTGGTATGTGCACTGTTCATTTTAAGAATTACCCTCAAATGCCATGACCATGTACATCACCTAATCTCACATCTATAGGCCTGAAGCCACTCTACAGGAAGAGGAGGCAATCCTTCATCTTCATCCCAGTCATCCGACCACCTCCTCATCGGCTTAACTTCAGTTGGCCCTACTTTGGCTTCCCCGACACCCTGGATCCTATCACGACTTCTCCAAGGCACAGACACCGTCGCTATCAGTTGCCGCTTCTCGTCGCCGCGAGAAGACTTTGCTTCGATCAATGCTGTTTGCGAAGTATAATCCTGTTGTGTATGACATCAGTTAATTAATGACGAGAAAAGGATAGTAGATGCCGATGCAAGACGTCACATACAAACTTTATATCGCTCCTATCAGTCTTCTTACTAGTTTGAGTCGTGGGACCAACACTGGTGCACTTTTCTGGTATATCGGGCGTGAGTATCGCACTTTTGACCAATACAGGCAAATAGTCTTTCTTCAAGGACTGATCTTCTATTTGGGCATTATGCTTTCTCCCGGCAAGCCTTCGGAATAGAACTGGTGTATCCTGTGTGACTCCCCTAGTGAGAGCTCGAAGGACGTTAACTCTGGTGGCGTTCACTGTGCCGAATTGTATTCTCGGTGGACCGACATTTAAAGTTGGCGTAACATCAAGCGTAGGTGGATCGATATTTTCACTGCACGGAGAAGGAGGAGGTGCTGAGGTGCTGCAATTAGATGAGGGTGATGAAGGTATGTTTACAGAATCGATGGGGGAAAGTGGTGGGGTTAATGGGTAAGAAATGTATTGGTCGGAGCAATACTTCTCCGCTAAAGCCAATGGTGGCGTTCGTTCATTGGAGACTAGATCGTCTTCTGTCGTTGACATCTTCGTATGGCCATCATCTCCGGTACTAAGCACTGCACTAGAACTGCCCTTTTCCGCATCGACTTTGGCCAGTTTTTGGGTTTTCACGGGGTTTTGACATTCCCAAAACCGAACAGTTATCTGTCTCCCGTTGAGAGATGAGCCATCTAGTTCTGAGATTGCCAACTGGGCTGGCTGTACATGAGCGAGAAGTGCTTAGAATGGACCACGGGTTGAAGGTACCTTGTTTGAGAGACTTCAATTCGATCAATCCTGTACAAGTACAGTCCTCTGCTACGTCTTCTCTTGTGAATATTTGGACTCTGTCAAGTAGTGATAAGTACCCAATTGAGATGCGATAGGGTAAGGTATCACCTCATAATTTCCTCATACTGATGCAACGGTAGGATGTCAAGCTGGTAGTACTCAATACAGATGAATGCTCACAGGAGAGAAGAGCTGTTGAAGAAGGGCTACCGCATCCTCTTCTGGTAGCTCTGGGTCTAGGTTCTATGTGTAATATTGCGCCACACCACCTCCGTCAACGTATTTCATGCCTGAGAGAGGCGGCAAGACTCACAGTGCATGACAAGACATTCGGGAAGAATGCATGTGCAGATATTCCTGCCTTCCTCAGCGCTTCCTCTCCTCTCTTGTTCGCGCTCTTTGACCAGAACTGTATCGCCACAACACGATGCATGTTGGATCGTCCTTGCCCTTCCTTCACTCTACCTTTTCCTGCAATGATACTCTTACAGTTAGAAGAGTCCCCATGTCGCAGTACCAAGCCGCTTCCAGCGCTCGCATCTCCACCATTATACAAATCAAATGATATCCAAGCCACGGAAGGCTTCGGTACTTGAGTAGCGAGGAATTGGTATAGAGCCTGAGGCGTTTGGAGCTCCGGCTTGAGGTTTCGTAGAATTTTGGGGCGGGGTTTGATGAGAAGTGAAGAGAGAGGTTCCGTTGGATGACAGCTAAGGTTGAGGAGGTACGGGAAATGTATATTTGAGTTGTGGGAATTGTGGCGGGAGACGTAAGGACGAGAGAGAGGAGGTGCGAGGTCGATGGCTGAGTTATGACAATACAATAGGACCTGCTTAGCTATTATAGATGCTGTCATATTAGCGAACAATGCTCGTAAATAGGGATAGCGTACTTTACCAGTTTCTTCTGAATTGAATTGAATACGCGTTGTACGAGGGTGATTGGTATACGTAATCCTTGGGTGACGGATATTTAACTTGAGTACCCTAGCAAAATGGTTTCGTAGCTGAGTCGTGAGGCTGTCTAAGCGGATATTCGTAGGCAACTCTTGGGCATAAATGGTGGATGTGACACTCCAAGCGGTGGGTATAGTCAGTTTAACAGAGCAGCCATCAGGAGAAGGTGGAGGCGTTGGTAGTCCATGATGACTTTGAGGGAGAAAGGAGCATGGTGGCGAAATCAGGGTGTGGCGGGCACTTGTGAAAGGTACTTGTATGGACTCGGGGTGGCGAAATTTATTCATCGACATGTCGGGGTTCATTGAGGTATTTGTTGATTTTCTAAGGGTGGTCTTGGTTCAGATAAGCTAGATAGTAGTCGATCGTTGCTAAAGTGTGGTATCCAAAGAGTTCGTGCGCCCCCGATGCGCACTCCCTTTATAACAGCATGGGTACGTTTGTGTTATTCAGCGGCACCACTGGTCTAAAAGCAGTTTCAGGAAGAGTCAAATCAGTGCCCCATTGTAACAAACCACGTTCGAATGCACTTGTGTGGATGAGCGCTAGCATATGTGGATGCCTCCGTTTCATGCGAAACCACAGGGTCTGGCATAACTGGGGTACCAAACTATAGTCGAATACCCAAAATCCATTTATCTGATGCACTGAGGGGAAGAGGACAAGTTAACGATTGTCAAACAAAAGCAAACACAGCAAACGTGTAGCGTGGCGGCAAAGCTTTCCCCATCAAGCTCAACAGCACGCCAAAGCTTAACTCCACAGTCACCCTCGCGCCTATTCCCCTTCTTTTCTTTCAACGGCCACGCGCTTTGTAGTTCTCAACATCTTGGACCTTCCTTTCTCCCCAGACACTTGGGAATTGAAGAGCATACACGAACCGGAGTGTTATTCCAGCACAATTTTCGGAATTATTTTTGAAGTCGGAGAGCCGCTCATAACGGGACGACAAGAACTTGCAAGTCTCAACCAATCGCACAACAAGAGAGTCGAAGCTCAAGCACTATGGACGCGTTGACGGATACACAACGAGCGGCCGTCTTGCAGCTCCGGGAGATTACCAGCGGCGGTGATGACGAGGTTGCCATTAGCGTTTTGAGCAGTGTTGATTGGGATGTAGGGGTACGTGCTGTCGTCTTCTCACTATTCTTCCGTGTCCACTTTCATGTCAGTTGACGAATCTGGTTATTTACTCTTCGTGCTCTCTGCTTGCTGCGACTCCCGACCACAAATTGGCTCTCGTGAACTTGCCTGGCGCTCGTGTGCTGTTAAACTGCACCGCCTATGGCGTCTTGACGTGGATATTTGACGCTCGGCGTTTGTCCAATCAATGCAGAGAGCGGCAGATATGATCTTTGGAGGCAGCGGCGGGGGCGTCAATATCAGGACAAACAGCGAGTCATCGTCATCGTCAACACATGCACCTGCGCCGGCTGTGCATTCTTATCCGCCCGTGGCGTCTACGTATGAGGAACTCGAAGTCGATGATACGGAACAGCTCCTACCCACACGATCGTCTTCTGGTTCGCATAGAAATAGTCATAGGGTAAGCACCCCATACTTCAGTCATAGTCTATTGATCCCGTTGCTCATCGCGTTCCGTTTCTCATTTCCAGCATCGACCGGTTAGACCAGCCTATGATATAATCCCCCGGCCCCTCCTAACACTCCTCACGTTCCCCCTCCAAATCATCTCTGGAATCCTCAGATTTGTATTCTCCATTCTCCGCATTCCATTCCCTCCACGCGTATTCCCCTTTACATACCTCACGCCCGGATACCGCCCTCTCGGTCGTACACCGAGCAGCAGCTCATCTAGAAGAAGAGGAGCGAACGGTGCGGCTGGGATGAGGGGACAAGAAGTGTGGATCCGCGATTTGGAAGAAGAGACTGGGGCCTTGTGCATCAGCCGCGCCAGAGCAAGAGCCCAAGAGAGACAGCAACAAGCGAGTTTGAACCATGCAAGCTCGTCCGCTACTGAGGCGAGCAGTTCGAGCAGCAATTTGGTTTCGAGATCTGGTGCGGGTGGGAGTGGGGCCGGTGGTGCCGGGCTCCCAGGGGACACGAGAATTCTGCCCGATTTTGCGACGGGGACTTATGAGGAGACTTTGAGGAGGATTCAGAGGGAATTGAAGATTGGGTGCATCATCTTGGTTAGTGATGAGCACGATGATGTGCCTGAATTCAAGAGGTGTGTGGTATTGTTACTTCTACTGCAAAGGCTATCTTTAATTCCTGTTACTGGATAGGTCTACGCTTACGGATCCTGCATTCGTCAACTTCCTCCATGACAACAACATCATCGTCTGGGGTGGTGACATTGGCGACTCGGATGCCCATAGTGGTACGTATCACGCCTCGTTGCTTGACACCGTGTGGCCGCTGACCACACCCCCTAGCTTCCCTCAAACTGCAGGCGACTACATACCCCTTTGTAGCATTCATCGCCCTTCAACCGCCTCGCAACGCGCCTTCATCCTCTCGCTCGTCATCCTCCTCATCTTCGTCCTCCTCAGTCCTCACTGTGCTCTCTCGCCACCAAGGCAGATCAGTCCCGCTCTCCTCGGGGCCGACGTCCTCTCAGGTCCTCCTTAACCATCTTGAGACTCAGGTGTTACCGCGTGTAACGCCGTTCTTGACACGGCTGAGGTCGGTTCAGGAGAGCCACGAGAGAGATAGGAGGATCAGAGAAGAGCAGGATAGAGCTTACAAGGAGAGCATGAAGAGGGACAAGGAGAGGATTGAAGCCAAGATCCGAGAGGAGAGTGAAAGAAAGGAGAGAGAACGAAGGGAGGAGGAGAGGAAGAGAGAGGAAGAGAGGAAGAGAGAAGAAGAACGAGAGTGGGCGAGGAGGAAGGAGGAGAGGAAGGTCGAGTGGAGGCGGTGGATCAAGAACAATGCGGTTGGAGAAGAGCCGGCTGGCGTCATGGGCATCGCGAGGTATGCGATTCGGTTCCCGAATGGACACCGAGTGGTGAGGAGGTTTGAAGAGCGGGAGAGTTTGACTGCGCTTTATGGGTTTGTGGCGTCCGAGTTGTTGAGTGTGGAGGAAGGGTTGGTGGGTACGCAAGGAAAGGGGACTGCACCGCCGGAGGGGATGAAGCTCGCCACTGGGGAGCAGACTGTTGAAGCTAGACTCGCTTTGGAGCAAGATCCGGAGGAGTGGTGGGGTTTCGTTGTTGCTTCTTCGTATCCCAGACAAACGATCCAATGGCAACCTGGTGTTTCGTTAGGAGAAGTTGAGGGTGTGAAGGGTGGCGGACAGCTGGTTGTTGAGTTGGTCGGGGGTGGCAATGGAAGTGGAAAGTCGAGCTCTAGGTCGGGCTTCGAGGGGAGGAACGGGAATGGAAATGGAAATGATATTGGTAGCTCTACGAGAGATGAGGACGATGATGATGCTTATGAGACTGAGAGCGATGATGAGTAGAACATTTGTTGTAGCATCCATGGATTTTGGCATGGCATAGGACATTTCTTGCGTACATAGCCGCTGTTCGTGCACACAAACTATTATTAATCGATCATGCATTTTCTTCGAAGGATATGTTGCTAGAATGCCTTGAATCTCAGATGTACGGATTCGATTGGAATGCCCAATAAGAACAGGAAGGTTGAGAATCGTGGACCAAGTACAAAGGCGACTATGAAAATGAGATGAGGGTATCAAATTATTGGCTCAGGATAGTGCGGACGAAGGATTCATAGTTGACGTTGCCATCTCTGTAAACCTATCAGTGTCGGATAATCAGCTATATGTTGAGCCGAGTACGCACGCTCCGATTTGCACGCCCTTCAATAGCTCATCGACCTCCTCATCAGTCATCTTCTCGCCCAATTGTGTAA
The DNA here is from genome assembly GCA_000349905.1 of Volvariella volvacea V23. Lineage (NCBI taxonomy): Eukaryota > Fungi > Basidiomycota > Agaricomycetes > Agaricales > Pluteaceae > Volvariella > Volvariella volvacea. The sequence continues at coordinate 319,462 of KB722765.1, forward strand.
GGACATATCGCAACTCGCCAGCGCCGATGAATCCGTTCCCTTCCTTATCGAATACTTGGAAACCACGAATAAAGTCCTCTGTGCGGCGTAGAGTGCAAGTATGAGCAAAGGATCAATGGAGGGAAGGGGTAGAATGAGAGCGAGGTATGTAGTACGGTGAACTAACCTGGTGTCCCTGCGGGCTTGAAGCCATCAGGTCGGTTGAGGATCGTGAGGAAAGTCTTGTAGTCGACTGTATAACATGGAGAGTAGAACAATCACGTTAGAATTCTAGCTTGAAAGAGTCCGATTGGTCGTGGATGATGTGCGAGAACGCGAGCAGGGTGCATAAGAACACTGAACTGGAACTACTTACCATCCTGTGGAGCGTTGGCAACAATATCCGTAACCTCAGCCTGTGTAGGGTTCTGTCCTAGAGCCCGGAGCAGATCCCCAAGTACTTCGCGTGGAACAGCTCCAGTACCGCGTTTATCGAAAAGTGCAAAGGCTTCCTTGTATTCTGCAAGGGTTGGTTCGGGAGATTAACAACGCGTTTGGTTACTGATTTTGGGCGTGCTAACCTGCGTTATCGCTCTAGATGAGTTCAAATCGCGTAAGTACCTAGTTAAATTTATGATTTGAGAGCATACCATGGTGATTTAGAGGTCAAGAGAATGGATGGGTATAGCAGAGATGAGCGGATTTGGAAGGCAATGGGTGGTTGCCATTGTATTTGCCATTGTTAGATTCAGAGGCCATAGCCTTTATCTTATCACAGTCAGGCTTGCGTCATTATCGTGCTAATTACCCCACCATGGTAAGCACTCCGTGATACCTCAAATACTTGCTGCAACAAAACCACAGGATATCGACCCATTAGCAGATGCTGGCCCTGCACGACACATAATCGAATCAGACGACGAAGATGAATTTAATCCACTACCACATGCGACAGAAGAAGTACCCCCACCGGAGCAAGTTCAAGTCAAACTGGTAGGGACAATACCAAAGGACAAAAATAAGCTTGTCGTAGCCACAAGACTACCAGGAACACATTGGGCACGGGGCGCAGATCTGGGTGAACAGATTGGTGGAGTAGCGGTCAACGGTGTACAGGTGCGACCCAGTCTGGTGTCCAGGTGGTGCGCGAGTTCTGACGAATAAGTGATTAGATGGGCCAGCTGTTCACTCCAGAATGGACTTCATCAGTTGTCCTCGTATCGGAAGTTCTGTCACGATTGCCGTTATGGGCCATGCACCCGTATGTCAAAGCAATCACAGATGCGTTCAACCCAGCCAAGTGCGTTTGCACGATGAGTTTCGGATCTTGAACTTACCTTTGCCCTTTGCAATATAGGGCCTTCGTGCTTGATTTATACCCTGTGTCAACATATATAAGTTCAGCGAGGCCGCCGGAATATTATGACAGTGCCCCTATCCGATACCTAAGCACCTCTACCTCTCCAACTTTGCCGTCGCAATACGTGAGTATGCATACCTGACCTTCAAGCAATTAGCCTATAAATTTCTTGATTTAGTCTCCAGCGGAACCCTTTTCTCCCCCAAACCTCGTCCAAGGCACATCAGCCGCCTTCCTCTCACACCTCGCATTCCACAACCCGGAATCAACCTCTCTCCTAGTTCTCCTACCCTCTCCAACAGTCCCTCCCCCACCTCCGCGTACAATTCCGCCAGCTAATACTGATATCTTGTTTGACAAAGAGGATAGATGGTCTGCGAGTACGATGAACGAAGTTCAAAAGCTCTTGGCTGGTCTGTTTGAAGAAAAGGTGCACGAGTGGAAGAGTGACAAGAGCGGAAAGGGAGCAGCCGAGGGTGTTGGGGCTCCTTTGGGCAAGAGAAGAGAACTCGGGAGTGAGAGTTTGTACATCTAAGCGCTGTATATTAAGAAAATCACCGAGTATGTAAAGTCGGTTGTGATTTCTTTTAGGCTCATGCCCTCAGTTGTTTGTATCACACGTATGACAGCTCCGAAGTTTCCACACAGGGTACTCGCAAATTAGCCAGGTCTCGTTTTAGTTGCAACACCCTCACAAGTTCTCAGCGGCTTGATCAGCCGGCATTACCTTCAGCGAATGGCTTAGCATTGCATTGCACTGAAATAGTATGTACAAGGAAAGAGGAAACAAGGAAAAGTAATAATAAATCAGAGTGTGGGTGACCATAGCCGAGATCGTTGCCGTGACTATACAACCTGACAGATTGATCCCTAGTAAGCCACTTAAGCAAGGGCCTGGAGGACGGCATTGTAAGCAGGCTTGGGGTTGTAATTGTTGTCGAACAACAATGGCTGAGAGCTTGCGCGCCATGAGTCCTAAGGGGTCAAGAGCAATTAGGATGCACATCGCCAAGAAGCAGGAAATTATTCAATGACTTACGACGTCGGCAACACCCCATGTGGTGATAGATTCGCAACGGGCTTGGGCCAAGCAGGCGCGCACGACGGTGGTGTAGTCGTTGGAGGAAGCACCGGCGATATCCAACTCGGTGATTGCGACATCGACACCAGCGGACGCGAGGAGAGTGAGAGCAGCGGTGATACCGCCGACTTGGCCAGCCTAGTCACAGAAGGTGGTCAGGCGTGCAGAAAGGCGTTTGAACTCGGGGACGTACACCAAGGTGCATTTGTGTACCGATACCGTCGATGACACGGCCGGATCCGTTGAGGCGTCTGACGAGGTTGACGACGGCTTGTGCTTTGGCATTGTTGGAGTCCAAGTTGTAGTCATTGATGTAGAGTCTTGCTGAGCCATCGGCGGAGCGGGCAGCTTGGAAGGCGAGGGTGACAAAGGACTAGATGCAAACCATTAGCAAATATCCTAAAGTTACGGGAAAGATGTAACAGTACCTCGCCGAGAACTCGGTAGAAGACGCTGTTACGGAAGGAGCCGTTCTCTTCGAAGATTTCACTAATTTGACGAGTTGGTTAGATATGCCAGGCAATTGGTGGGACGCATAAGACTCACTTGACGACATCCCACTGTGATATAGGTCAAAAGTATAAGAGTGAGCACATCCATTCAGAGGGCGAGATAATAACACGTACAGCTAGTGAAAACAACGTCAGCCATCTAAGCAAAAACTCAAGCGAGAAAAGCTTTACATACCATGGAGCTTGCCACGGTAGCGACCGGCCACTTGAGCAATGTGGTTTTGGATGACTGTGGTCAACGTGTTCCTGTCACTGATGTTGCTGACCCAGCTGGGCAATTGAGAGTGCCAGACTATCCAATAAAATCAGCCACACTCTCATTATGTTTGATAACAAGAGGACTCACCCAAAGTGTGGCCACGGATCAACTTGCCGTTGGAAGTAGCCCAGTTGACGAGTGTATCAGCGTTACCCCAGTTGAAGCTTCCGCGGGAAGCTAGAAAGGGACGACTTCAATCCAGTGCAGAAGGGAGTATATTGGGAGGACTCACGTTCAATAGCGTCCCACTGTGCACATCAAGCAGGACGATCAATTGACGCGTAGCGAAAAGAGGGCAAGTCTCGCTATCGTACCTTCATGGAGTTCTCTGGTGTAACGAGACCGAAGTCGGACCTGAGGCGTGCAACGTTGGCTAGACGCGTCGGTCAGCGCTTTTCCTACTTCGCGCAAAAAAAAAAGAAAGTTCACGAACCAGACTTGTTCAAAGTGTTGGGATCGGCGCAAGATCCCCAGAATCGCTTGCCCTTGGCTTTGATTCTGGCATCGAGACCACCAGTGGGAGTAGGGCCAGGGGTTGTGGTGCTGGAAGGTGGGTTGGGGTTGCTTCCGCCAGGCTGGCATCTGCATTTAATTTTCTGGTCAGAAGGCATTCAAGTTGCGATTGGCGTGCAGAGTTGATACTCACTGAGAGTACCAATCGTTGACGTAGACGCAAGTGCTACCGGCCTCGCCTTTAAGCGCGTTATGATGGGTCGAGATTAGAATGTAGAAATGCAATCTTACAGGTTCTCTGTAGAATATCAGTTTGTCAGTTCTGTTTAATGGTCAGAAGCGAATGTGATGGCACTCACGTCGCCATTGTAGTTAAGACCACCGCCTTTGCGATTTATCTGCATAAGCAGCTGCAATTTGCATAGGTCATGGGAGTGACTTACATTGACCCCAGACAGGGACAGCGGCATTGGCTGTGTGAGCGCAGAAGAGGGACAAAGCGACCAAAGCGGCGAATTTTGACATGGCTAGGAGTGGTACTGAGGGGTGGGTAGTTCACAGAGAAGAAAGTTTAGGTGCGAGAGAAGGATCGCTCGATGACTCTTCCTCCACAAATCGACCCACATTTATAGTTTCAAATTCCGTACCCCTGCCCATACCCCCACTTATTACCCCACAAATGAAGCTTCTCTGGAACAGAAGACATTGCTCAAGCGAAGCCTCGAGAGGCAGGGACTTGTAGGGACAAGAACGAAAATCCAATTGCCGTGGGAGGGGTCATGCTCTGAGCCTGTCTCAGGCCTCGTTGGGATAGCCATTTTTCAAAGAATAATCCGCGTAGACCCCGAGGTTTTGCTGAACATGATTCAATAGGGCGCATGAGCGTCGTTGTTAACCGTTGTGATAATTGCATTTGGGTCAAGACGGAAGGCGATTTGTGATTGATGGTGCGGGGAAAACGAAGTATACGAAACTTGTGGAAACTTGCGGCTTCCGCCGGTTGAATTTCGCTTTTTGAGCGATTGAACGTTCGTGCTCAAGGCTGGAGATCCCACATGCCCGCTGTAAATAGAAACGAGAAATGAAATAGAAAATCGCCGACATGGTGCCTTGCGAAAACCACATCGAGCCGAGGCATTGGTAGCGTAAAACCCATTGAAGGTCGAGGTACACCTGTATGTCAACGCAAGTAGAACAGCAAGGAGGGCTATATGTGCCAAGAAGTTTGTCCCGGGCCGGAGAATTGGTGAGAAGTTAATCACAGCATATTCGAAAGAAGTTAACTGGATGCTTAATGGGGGTGTAAAATAAAACAGGTGACTCCGTTGTTGGCTTCGCTTAGCCACCTGTTCAAGCGCCCCACTGAAGGGATTTTTTCCGCTTTCTGACATCGCTAGAAGAAATCAGATCTCTCCCAGATGGGATGCAGTCAACGTACCCGAAGCCAGACAACCAGGTCTATTTCGACTGCTAAAGATAGCATCGAGCTCGTTAATCAACAGAACCTGAAGATAAAATTAGTTCGACGACATTTCATCTTCTACCTAAGAATAGCACCTCGCTGGCTAATAAAATGCTGAGCTTGAGTAGTAGTCTTGGAGCGTTTTTCTGCAACTCTGACGTTGCAACACTGCCAAGAGCATATACGGGGCCCGAATGAACAATAGCGGAGGTTTCCCGAGATTCATCCATTTGCGAATATGCCCCCCGCTCATGTCCGTGATCTCCAGCCCAGAAAAATAAGGGAGGTCTGGGTCGTCGTGGGGTAAGTCCGTCTGCGATCAGAACCTGATGCGGGGATTATGCACGAAATCCATTGTTTAGAAGGTAAAAAAGCTTATTCAAGAGGGTCGAGTGCGTACCTCGTATTACTCAGACATCTTCTCCCAATACTCCAAACTCCTCCAAATGTCCTTTCATTAACCGTCAAAATACGAGAACCCATCCTACCTGATCCTCAAAAGAACGTTGGCAGAATGCTATAGTACCGAAAAGCCAAGAGCACGTTTGTTTTCGATGATTTTCCGAGGCGGATAGCCCCATTCCATTGATGACGAAACATGATTGGAGGGCTGTCTACTCATGTTCTGCCTCGACACGATCGCATGACTTTCGTGTCAACCTTCTTGCCAAACGGCAAAAACCGCATGCATTGAGGCATTATCGTTTAGAGATGACTGAACAACCGGGCCATTGGCGGAGAATCATCCCGCAGAATGCCGATTCTGAGAGAGTGGATGCGATGGTGACAATGGAAGGCCTGTAGAAATTTGTTGGCATACGAGTTTTAGGAAGGTCTTGGGAGAGAGGGATTAGCGTGGAGTTTGAGTATTTTGACGTCTGTAGATCAAGTCGTTGGGTTCTTTGGGTATGAGAAAAAAAACGAAAGTGGAGCATAATAACCAACATTGTTGGTGAATAAGCTCAGCCGGAATGCCTAGATTTGCGCAAGCACAGGGCGTCGATGTCGCATATTCATGTCGGCGTCGCTCCTTCGTCGATCGATGCAGTTCAAGTTATGACGCTGGTATCCTACGCATGGGGTTTGGAATACTTGAGGCGAGATTGTCAATGATTGACAGTTCCGCTGACGATTACAATTATCCTATCACGGTTCCTGCGGAGGCAATTGCCGGCATCTCAATAGCAACTAGGGGTTCTGCACACTAACGACGCTAGCTGCTCGGCTGTCAGGACCGTTAAAGTATTGGCGTTGAGAGTCTAAATTCCCCTTTGAGAGAAGAATTACGGCTCTGGCAGTTCGGCACTTCGCGTTCTGCATATGGTCGATATCCTGAGATAGCGGGTCAACACGGACGTGTATTGTGGATGCCATTCAACGTGTCAACTCGCAGCAGAGTAAAGGTACTTTTCACGTGTGGCGGAAAAATCGTGATTGGAATTCATGGGAATGGCGGTCTGCACATGTTGAAGTCCTTAAGCATCCAGTGATTTGCGATACTTCATTGCTCCCGTGAAATCCTTGAGAAAAGCCAGGACAATAGCACTAGAGATGTTTTTAGTACTCATGATCATTCACTGAGGTTAGGATGAAATAAATCTCGGATATGAAGGCTCTTGAAGGTTCCTCAGCATCGTACATGAACAGGAGCTAGACTGCAATTGGCTCGTATTCCGGTGGCACAAATGCACTTGCAAACCCCCGGTCCGTGCAGAGCTTGTAAAGCCATTTGGAGAACATTTCCACCGCGACCAATGAAATAAGGATTTGCAGGCCCGTTCCGGTGCCCCCGCTTTGCCCTTGCTTAACGCCCAAGACTTTCTTCGTCTCCGAAGAAGCGAGCAAACTTCGGATTCCCCAGCCTCTGCCGTCCTACCCTACCCACCTTTCGTCATCCTTTGCAATGCCAATGTCAAAGAAGAACCGGATTCTGCCACGAAACAAGAGTGGGAATCGGGGAAAGTGGGGTTGGAGTAGTATTAACCTAGTTAACGTGGAAATAGAATGCTCACAGTGCTAGGCTGTTGTAATTATACCGTATTTGGGATGGATTAATCCGAATTTAACATATCTTCTAGAACGCTCTCATCGTAGTCCCGTTTTAGTGCGTCTAAAATTTCACCTAGCCCATCGCCTTCTAGGATGGATGTTAAGTTAGTGAGTGTCAGTCCTATACGATGGTCGGTGACCCGGTCCTATGGCGACCAAGAATGAAAGGTGCAATTCTCAGTTTGAATTACGATACTCGTGGCGGCGTGAGGACGGACCTGGGCAAAGTTGTAGGTACGAATTTTTTCACTGCGGTCCGCAGTGCGGACGAGATTTCGGCGGGTATCTCTTCGCTGAGCAATGTCTTGGGTGATCTTTCTATCGAGGAGTCGAGCTCGAAGGACTTGGAACGCGCGACGCTTGTTCTGGTTTACTTGGTCAGAATTGTCGTGGCTACGTGGCAGAGTTGCAAGAAAAGCGTACTTGGTGTTGGCTGCGTTCGTCTTGCATAGAAACTGTGATACCGGTGGGTATATGCGTTAGGCGTACGGCGGATTCGGTCTTGTTTACGTGCTGCCCTCCAGCACCTCGAGCACGCATAACCTCAACCTTGACGTCGTCCATTGAGAATAGATCGTCATCATTATTGCGTTTATTTTCGTCCTCCAGAGGCAAGACCTATCAATACACAACAATAATTTATTGGTAGAGGATGACCACAAAATAGAACTCACGACGACAGCCACGGTACTTGTATGCACCCGTCCACTAGCGTCTGTCGCTGGGACTCGCTGCACTCTGTGCACGCCACTTTCCCATCGTAAGGCATCATAAACGCCGTCTCCCTTGATTTCAACGATGGCATCTTTAGTCCCACCTCCTTCCGTCTCGTTACTAGCCACGACCTCTGTTTTCCACCTATTAATGTTGGCCTGCCTCAGGTACATCCTCAACAAGTCCGACAAGAACAAGCTCGCTTCTGAGCCTCCAACACCAGACTTGAGTTCCATTAGAGCGGAGAGCTGGGAAGTAGTAGAAGGAGGGACGAGCAGGGATGGGAAGGTGTTGTTTAGCGTTTCGGTGAGGAAATGGGTAAGTGATTGAAACTCTTCAGTAGCCATAGTACGCATGGTGACGTCTGGATCGTTCAGAAGTGGGGCCGTCTCATCGAGGAGCTACGGTAGACGGTCAAGCCGAGTTGGGGTGGGTGGAAGTGAAATAGACCTACCTTTCGGTTTTTAGTCCATTCATCCCAAGCCTCTTGCAACGGTTCTGTGTCTTTGAGCTGCTTTAAGCGTGCAATGCTCTCAGGCGAGGACATGTCGTCAGAAACCTTGAAACGCGTTATTCAACATGCGAAAGTCTTGAGAAAGACGTGCTCACTTGTGAAATCAGAGCAGCCCGCTCCTCAATCCGTTTTCTTACTATCCGCAGAATTCTTGACCCATCCTTTTCCAACGTTTGCCCTACATCGTGATTGAGGACTGCAGCGGAATATCGGCGGCTACAAACACGATAAAGCGTCCGAGCTCGTCGAGGCAGGAAATTGAAAAGCATGTTCACGTGACGCCAATTGTTTGATTCCCAAGACTTTGCCAAATTGCGGCCCTGGTGGGGGAGTCAGGGGCCCATTCATTTGATCTCGTTCTCCAGTCTGGGACGTCTGACACTCTTAGGAGCGGTTCTAGTAGCCTTTGAGACCGTTCAGTGTCGAGATGCGGACTTCAGCCGTCACTTCCAGCCCGATCTTGATGCTTTTGTTTGGCGTTGAGGGCGCAGCCAAACAGCAGCGGTCACGACGTCACAGTGGTGTGGCAGAGGCACCTCCGACGCCCACCTCCTCAGCTCTTTCATGCTCCACCACCCCACACGGTAGAAATGTTTCCCTTCATCACGAATCCCATACTACGTAGCATTCTCATGCTCGATTCCGACGGCGATGACCCAAGCTTACCCCCTGGTTCGCCTCCCACGAGTACGTGCCATCTTTACTGCCTGTGCCCGTGATTGATGTCATAAACACAACTCCGTTCATCACTCCGATTCAGTCAAATTCGAGGGACCTTGGTTCACGACGCAACTCGTCATCTCTGTCTCTATCGGCTTAACTTCTTTCTTATTGTTCTCGTATTGTCGGACACGATGGCCTTTAATATTCGCGCCACGGACCAAGCTCAAAGGTCTGCGCAGCCTCCCAAATGCAAAGTCATCCTACTCTCTAACATACATCGTCAGGTTTCTCCCCTCACGAAGCACACGCTCACCAGGCTTTCTTCGGATGGATAATGCCAACACTCAAGACATCGGAGGTCACGGTTCTTCAGATAGTGGGATTGGATGCTGCAGTGGTGCGTGAATGTATACCTCTGCTTCTACCCTTTACTTAGCTGATATCCTAAAGCTCCTCAATTTCTTCAAAACATCATTCTACCTGTTCTCCGTTTGCTCTTTCTTCGCGATAACCATCCTTATGCCCTTAAACTGGAAAGTGAGTCTTCAAGCTGTCCCCCCTTACTCACTCAAGGTAACCTCGTATCTCCAAACCAGCACAACAAAGACGCGAACGACGGAGGTGATTGGCCGGATGACGGGGACGATTGGCCAGCACTCCTCTCCTCCCGTGTACTCTTCTACGACGACCCCTCATCTTCCCCTCAACAACCCGACAGGAACCGCACCTTCCCCTTTCCTTCAAAAGACTGGTACGATCTAATCAGCGATGCCAACTCGTACCTGTCAATCCACCTCATCTTCACATACCTCTTCACTCTCCTCTCCCTTCACTTCATCTACAAGAATTATCGTCGTTTCGTCCGATCGCGCCAGTTGTTCTCGCTCGAATTGGTCCATTCTATCCCTGCGCGGACGGTTCTCGTCACGAACCTGCCCCGTCATTTACAGGGTGAACGGCCTTTGGCGGAGTATTTTGAGAGTATGGGGCTTAGTGTTGAGAGTGTCAGTGTTGTTCGAGAAGTTGGGAGCCTGAAGAGACTGTTGGATAGGAGGACGGATGCTCTGTTGAAATTGGAACAGGCTTGGGTCAGCTATGTCGGGAATCCGAGCACGGTGGAAGATTATGACCCTGAAGTCCTTGCACCTACAATAGACGGCGATCTCGAAGGCAATGCAGGCAGATTGGTCGTACCTCACCGAAAGAGACCGACGTTAAAACCCGGTTGGTTCAAACCGAAAGTAGATGCAATAGAGTATTTGGAGCGACAGTTCCGGGAAGCTGATGAACTAGTCAAGAGGAAGCGGAAGTTGGGCAAGTTTCGAGCTACGGAGACGGCGTTTGTCACGTTTGAGCAGATGTCGAGTGCGGTAAGTGGATTTACTCGCCCGTCGTTTGTTGTGCGTTTCTTGACTTTCACTGTCCTCCCCCAGCAAATTGCTGTCCAAACTGCCCATTCGCCACACCCTGATACATGCAAGACTTACCAAGCGCCTGAACCTCGAGACATAGTGTGGTCGAACATGACTCCAACATCAGCCAACATCCGAACTCGCGATGTCGTTGTCCTGTTGACGATGGCTATGCTGCTTTTCTTCTGGATTTTCCCTATCACGGCTTTGGCTAGTTTGTTGAGCTACAAGGAGATCAAGAAGGCTATGCCTTGGTTGGGGAGTTTGATTGACAAGAACGAGAGGATCAGGGCTATTGTACAGAATTCTTTGCCTTCGGTGGCGATGATCGTTTTGAACGCTATCTTGCCATTTTTCCTGGAAGGTTTGTTGGTTTTGCGTGTTTTATGTGGGGTATTGACGAGTCTGCTTGACGTGCATCAGCTTTGACTTATGTCCAGGGGTACAAAGCCAGGAGCTGGGTCGAATACTCGCTCTTGAAGAAGTTAGTCTGTATGTGCTTGAGAAGCGTTAGTTGTTGTTGACCATCGTATTCTAGGTATTTCTTGTTCCTCCTTATCAATGTGGTCTTTATCTTCCTCCTCGCCACGACGTATTGGCAACTCGTATATGACCTCGCAAATTCTCCGGCCAAGGTACCAGAGAAGCTCGCAATTGCCTTGCAAGCTGGTCGTGCACGGTACGCTATCCCCTTCTTTAATTTGCTAATCGCTTCATTTTTTGACCCCTCCTGTTCTATACAACGTCAATGGCACATGATATAGGCATTTCTTCCTTTCATATGTTATTCTACAAGCTCTCGGCATCATGCCCCTCCAGCTTCTCAATCTGGGTATCATATTGCCACGTATATTCTATCGCATGTTCTTAACCCGCACACCGAGAGGTCTGTGCCTAATATGAATCGCATACCTAGCTCATCTGCTAATGTTTATTCCTGCAGATTATGCGGAGCTGAATGCACCGCCTATGATTAATTACGGTGTCGTGTACCCTCAAGCAATCTTGATGTTTGTCATCACGCTGCTCTACAGCGTGACCCAGCCCCTAATCCTAATCTTCGGGGCAATGTACTTTGGGATGGCCTATGTCGTGTACAAATACAAGCTCCTCTTCGGTAAGCACCTCCCCCCTTCTCCTTTATTCATCGCTCAGCTCCCTTCCCTTTTACGTCACACATTAGTATTCTACAAGCCCTATGAATCCCAGGGTCAAGCCTGGCCAATCACCTTCGTCCGTCTGATCTGGGGCATCATGATCTTCCTCCTCTTCATGACCGGCATCTTCACGCTGCGCAAGTCGTGGTTCCTCTCCTCGTGTCTTGTGCCCCTGTTGTTTGGCACGGTGTTGTGGAGTTATTATGTCGACAAGTCGTTCAAGCCGTTGAGTAAGTATGTGAGTTTGAGTAGCGTGTATGAGGTCCAGAGAGGTGTGGAAACGGCGGATGTGTTTAGGTTGAGGGATGGGAACCCGGTTACTTGGTCGCAGAGGTGAGCTAGCTCGTTTGATGGATTGTGCTTGTCTGGGTAACCTCGCCATCCGCAGTAACCTCAATAGGAGAAGGTATGCGCAGAATGACGATACATTGTACGTTGCACCAGAAGACGAGCGAACGGACTATGTATGTTTTTGATTTGTAGCGTCCTTTGTTTATACTGAATGGTGTATTATACAGAGCCAGCCCCCAATGGCGAACTGGTATAGTGGCGTATTAAAGTAAGTGTCCACCTTTTCGTAATTTAATTCCACACGTCCTTATCACCACTCTCTTCGCCAGCACCGGAAAGAAACGATACGGACACCCGGCGCTAAATGGAGTCTTGCCAGAGCCCTGGCTTCCTCTCAAGAAGGGACAAACCCTCGTCAACGGAACAGCCTCCAACGGCCATGGCACATCCGCAAATGGAAGAGGTGGACTAGTTCTGACATTGAGAAAGCGATACGAATTCGCAAGGAGGAACTTTGGGAAACATGGTAGCCCTGCGGCAAATGGAGCGGGAGGGGCGTTGGGCCTGACGAACATTGACACGTCTGTTGGAAGCCCTAGGGGTGGTGGTCCTTCAAGTGGTGGCGCGGGTGGCGAGAACGGATTGGCCGCGAACCCATGGGAGGATACGCAATCTAGATCACCCAACGGTCATGCAAGAGGACGACCTGCGGCTGGGGGAGGACAACAGGACGGACACTTGCACCATAGGTTGAGCTTTGATCATGCGACGGGTGTGATAATGCTGCCGGATGATGGGGACTGGTTGATTGATGAGGACGTGGATAGTGATGAAGAGGTTTCGGCTTCGGGGCCGACTTCTGCGATCAGTCCCAATCCACCTGCGAACCTCAATGTAGTGGCGACTCCAGTCCTTGGTGCAGGCAGTGTTGCGGCAGCAAGTCCAGGTGAAGGCGGTGGGACGGGAAATGGAACGAAAGTCAGCGGGGGTGGTGAATATGAGGACTCGGATGATTATGCAGATTCTGGCAGCGGGACTATAACACCTGCAGAGGGCGTTGTCGCAACAAATGCCGCTGAGCCTGGGTCGTTAAGCCCCGCGACGGCTGGGGGTCTGTTGATGTCGCCGAGCAGGGCTTCAAGATACGGAACGTATTTCCACCACCCAGAGAGAAGGCGACAGCTGCATATTCCGGGCGCGTTCCCGCCTGTTTAATGTCTTCGTTTTGTAGATTTCATTGTCTATACCCCTTGTCATCGCCTCTTGCATTATAGTTGTCCAAAGTACTATTACTAGTTGATTCATATTACACCAGGATCTGTTGTGTTATATGCCATCTTATCCTCCGTTTTGTATTTGATCTACTCTGTTTAATCTGCCTTTTTCTACTATGCGACTTAGATCTTGTTCGGTTTGTTCTTCATATTGACCCCCTCCCTCCTTTCACCCACATTGCGAAAAATCACGTTTGAACCGAGTCCCTCTCCGAGAAGCCCGAGCTGCGGCGCTATGACTGTGGGAATATAATCTCATGTTTTCAACCTCGTCGAGTCATGGTACTGCTAATCAGGTACTGAGGTTGCTTCTCATGCAGATAGTAGGTCGCACTAGCCACACAGAGGTAAGAGTTGAACATGGTTAAGGAGGGACCCCTAACGCTTGATCTGTTATATAGCTTGCTGATATGCTCTACCTCGATATCCTGAGTGCAATACTTGGTATTCTTGCCCAGGATGTGAACTGGGAGTATCGCAGTTACGTACCACAGGTCCCCCATGTTTGTAGGTACTGGAGATCTGTGCCTTGCCGACCCAAATACCCTCTTGTCTTATAGATCCTTGAAATACCTTGAAATCAGTGTTTCCCCATGGTCAACCTCGTCCCTGCTCAACACACTCTCCCAACTTCCTTACCTCGAAGAACTATGGATTAATATTCCGGGTGGTCCACAGATATCTTCTGATGAGATAGCTCCGACGCAAAAACTAAATAAATTCCAATCTCTTCGGAAATTTCGTGTACAGTTCAGTTACTTCATCCCCCGGGTCTGGGTCAGCGCACTTGGGTCAATCAGCCTCCCTCGTTGCACGAATCTAGATGTCAAGTTTACTTCATGGTACTCCTACCGCGGCCAAACCTATGAAGGTACTCCATCTATTCTTCCACGAATGCTGGACAGCACTCTCATCTTACAGGCCCCAATTAATTTTCTTTTCCTTTCACAAGGATATTTCAGCGTCCGGACCTGGAAGAGCGGTGAAAACATTGCTAACACAGGCAAGCTGGCCTGTTTGCCGGATCTGCCCTGGAATATCGGATACCCAATACTTCAATTCGAAAGCGATCGCAATTCATGTTCACCCCATGAACCACCAGGATCTCGTTTCAATGACGTCATTACATATTCACTTCTCGACCACTTCAATTTTCGGAACCTTCAGCTCCTTGCATGGGAGCACTATCGACCATACGACAACGCTTTGCTAAGTTTACGCCCTAGCTCTTTCGCAGGGATGGAAGCACTGCAGATCATTAAAATGCACACAAGGTATTCCGAATTTTTAGATGGATTACTCCCGCAGGTGGACCCAGTTCCGAACCAGGGAGAATCCAGTCCTGGCGTGCTCGGTGAGTTCATTACCATTGCAGGTTATTCCAGCTCACTCGCCTTCTGTAGTTCCGCTGACATTCTCAACAGGGCCTATATCAAATCGAGACGTCGTATGTCCAAACCTAAAACAGATCATAGTGGTGGTATTGGGAGCAAGGACCCAACGCATGAAACTCTGTTCTATCAATCAATGGCAGATAAATTAGCGAGAAGAAATGCTGCGACTGGCGGTCTTCTGGGTAACTTGACTATACTCGGAGGACGTGAATTAACACCCGAAGAGAAGAAAATGCTGCAAGACGTTGTACGGTCTCTCGAAATTCAGGAGGGGGGACGATATACCCGTTTGTATGACTAGTATACTCAGTATGCAGTTGGTTGCGAGTTCTGCCCGGATACGTGCACTCTGATCAATGCTTGTACCTTTCTTAGTTCATCTGCTTACTGTACGCGTGCTTCGAAGCTCAGGTAAATTGATAGGATTCCACTTGCAGGTGACCATTGGCTAGTTCCACGCAGTACCATGCAAAGTAGGTATGCAGAGTAGGTGAAACAGAAAGCGTATAATTTGTTCCCAGTCGAATAATATATACATGATTCTATCTACAATTATCATTGTCCCAGTGTTAGTATACTTATAATTGACAGTTTACGCAGATGCTTTAATAAGCTCAGCAGCCCTTTCAGCAATAATATAAACGGGCACTTGAGTATGAGCATTCGGAACGAAAGGCTAAAGAGGGACACAAGGAGCTCAGCACATCCACAGCATAAATCACACCAAAGTACTCACCAATACCGAAGCATCAACCACCCGAAGACCCTCCACGCCCTTGACCTTCAAATCAGGATCCACAACGCCCCACTTTGCCCCACTCGGGGACATCGCAGCCGTCCCAACAGGATGGAAGACCGTCGCGGCCGTATTCCGAATATACGCGTCGTACGACTCATCATCCGTCAGCGTGGCGAAATCCCCAAACGGCTCAATGATGAAATCTTCCCATGGTGTGGCCGCTGCGAACCGTTGAGCGGCTTTGAGCGATTCGCGGAGTGCGACGAGATCGAATTCGGTGCCGACGAGGTTGGGGTTGATGAGCGGTTGTGTGAAGGGATCTCGGGAGGCGATGCGAACGTATCCACCTGGTGATGATACAACGCAATAATTGGTGAATGATAGATAATGACAGTTAGAACAATTGACGCGATCACGTACGGGAAGTGGGAGAGATCAGCGCCGTGAGAAGAGTAAAGTAGCTTCCTGTTGCGGGTATCGGTATTCCAGGTAGAAGGAACAAGTTCTGGGAATCGGACATCAGAAATGGAATCAGGCCATCAAACGGAACATACGAGGAAGATAAACTCGTAGTGGGATGAGTCTGGACCGGAGGCGGGGTCTGGTACGGTATTCAAGATGGGGTGATCGTCAGGAAGGCGGAACCATCCGAGATGGTTTGTGAGGGTGTTTGAAAGTGGTCCACTATGCGACGCCTCCCATTGATCAAGTTCAGCTTGCAGAAAAACGGGATCACGATACAAGTCGTCCAGACTCGGGCCTTCAGTCACATAAGGGGCGGATAGTAGAACGTGATCCGACAAGTTTTTGCCGACGCCAGGGAGATCAACGATGGTACGGATGCGCAACGGTGTTAATTCGTCCTTATCACCAATTCCGGACAACTGGAGAATCTGCGGGCTGCCAATTGCCCCCGCAGAGAGAATGATTTCCCGCTTGGCATTCACAGTTGTCGCTCGTGCTGAGAAGGGGTATCAGCGTGCTGCGTTAACGTCATCGAGTTGAACTCACTAGAACTGTCCTGTTTGAACTCCACGGCCCCAAACAAAGGTCGACCATTCTTGAAGCCAGTTCGTAATAAAGTCGTCACTCGAGCATTGACGAGTACGTGTAGATTAGGTCTGTTGATGTTGGGGTGTATGTAGGCCGTCGATGAACTAGACCTTCGTCCACCACCAGTTGTGGATTGTGTCCAGCCTACACCGAGCACAGACCCACTGTTCATATCCAGATTGAATGGGAATTCAGAAAGTTCAGAAAGTGTGTCGATGACTCGTTGATCTATTGTTGTGGGTTCATTCGGCACGGTAACTAATACCGGGCCTTCTGTGCCGTGGACAGAAGGGTCCCATTGCGCTGTCGTGTCATGACCATCAACTGGATCTACGATCTGCTCGTTCTATACACAGCTCGTAATCAGTGAGTGTACGTGAGTTGAAGGATAGGGGCCAACCTTCAGGATGTAGGGTTGGACAGCATCCCAACTCCATCCGGGATCACCGGTAATCTCAGCATATTTGTTAAAGTCATCAGCCGAGCCCCTGGTGTATACCATGTAATCTTTCACAACAATTAGGAAATCATCGGTACCACTGTGGTCGCACTTACTGACTGAACTACTACCCCCGAGAATGTAACCACGAGGGTATGGGAGGGTCCTTCCATTCAACCCAGATTGGGTGGTTGTGGTATAATTCCAGTCAAACTGACTAACTGCAACGATATCAGCCAACGGAATGATATGAACAAAAGAATTACAGACAAGGGGTGAGTGTTGGACCAATGAATGGTACTTGCGGCCCTAGAACGCCCTCATCCCTGCCAATCGTTGTGATATGACGTATCTGTACGTTGCACAACTGAAGTCCAAACTCACGAGTCGCCGGCTTCTAGAACCAGTACTTGGTGATTGGGATTCTCGGAAAGACGTGCAGCTATAACGTTTCCAGCAGTTCCACCTATGAACTAGTGTGAGGTGCTGTATGCTGGTACAGGGATACGTTATGCTCACCTCCTACGACAATGTAATCGAACGTCTTGCTGGGTAGTTGATTAGGACGCGTGTATAGCGCTGAATGAGCGGGTAAGACTAGGATTGAAGCGAGAACAAATGTGTAGAGAGATCTAAAGGATGGCATTGTCTATATGCAAAGTAGGAGAGTAAAAGTGAGGATGATACTCTTCGAGCGATTTCACGCCGTCCTTATATTCACGTCCAGTCGGTTAAGAACTTGACAAGTGCTCAATATTCGGCAGCAGAAGGCATCTGTGAGCATACGCCGAGACTCCGAGGTACGGGATATCGGATGGGGATACGCACTGAAGGGTTTATCAGGGTAAGCATGAAATGAATGGTGCAGCGGGATTCCCATGATGACTGGTATAACAACCATGCTAGGCAGGCACCAATTTGCGTAACTTCAAGGAGCCACATCTCTGCGCCGCGCGGCGCCGCAAGGAGACCAGAGTACAGCTGATTACGCGCCACTCGTCGAAAAGGCACTAATAACAGCGATGCGCGTAATAGTCCTAGCCAGACCGTAAGACCAACAGCAAAGGAACTAATTGAGCCCATTCGGACCCGCACGAGATGTCGAGATGAAGCGGCAGTCTCCACTCCTGAGCAAGCCGGAGACAGAAGATTTGACAATATCGCATGTTACGTGGCGCAACTGACTGGTTTAAGGCGTATTCATAGAAGGAACCTGATGGAAACGGCGTTGGCTGGGAAGGAGACACATGGGCTTGAAGACAAGAAGCTAACCGTGACGCGCCGTGACAGAGATCGGATGTGACAGAACCCGGATTCACGCCACACGGGTTGCACGGAGCGCGCTCACTACGTCTTCCACATCCCCGTCGTATCCGTTCTTTGGACCCATATGCCGGCTTGACTTTGTTAACGGGCTTCTATTCCGAAATCTCCAATTCAGCGGTACAAGAATTATCTCATTTTCATTGGACCTCAACGCACCAGCCACAGACAATTCCCTTCAAACCATTCAGTGACGATGCGCCGCAATTGAAATATCTGACGTTCCGCTGCTATCGGACTCACGATTGGCCATCTCTCGCCTCCTTTCAGTCATTCGCCATGCCCTTAACCTCTACCAAGTTGATCCAGCGCTGTGTTATCCTAGGGACTGTGACAAGCTGAACGCCACGCGCTGATGCGGAGTGGTGCAGATTCCCCATCTTTAATCACTGCTCGATTCCTTATTAAGAGTCGGGCCTTGCTCCTTCCAGGGCAAATGAGCTTACGTTCAGAGATTGCATACTCAGTAACGCCTGGTTCTCGATAGTGGCTCTGAATAATGTAGGTGCATTACACACTATATTCATTGGTGATACGGTGTACAAGGGCGGGAAGAGATTCCACTAGCATGGACACAGCTAAGTATACAACAACCGATAGCAATAGAACAACACTAGCAGCACAGGACGAGAAAAAGTCAACAAGGAAAAAAATACACAATCCATCTGCAGTCAAACTGGCTCAACAAGTCCAAAACCCGAGGTTCGAGGAAAAATCTGATCAAGAACAAAGATGTTAGAAAGCCCATACGCATATACGTGGGTTCACTCACCAAGTCTAATTGCTGGTCTCCCCACTCCAACTCCTAAGGAACGATCTACTCGACACAATAGGTGTTGGAGCCACAACGGTGAGGTAGTCTTGACCGCCCTGAGTTGCTCCCATGCCTGTTCCCCGACCCCTCAGGCTGCCATCCCTGGAATTGGATCCATGGCCTGAGCCGTGGCCAACGGTTGCGTCCGAGGAACTCAAATCCCAGTCTAATCCCAGAGCATTCCCAGAGGACGGCTCTTGGGATTCTTCAATGACCAGCGTTGACAATTCAAGTCCTAGACCTAACGCCGACCCAGAAGCTCGGGATTCTCTGTTCCAGCTCCCGAGGTCGATGGTTGAAGCGATGGAAGCGCTTGAAGGAAGGCGCACAGGCGCATTTCGACGATTTGGCACGAGATGAGCTGGTGGGGACCTTCGCTCTTCCAAGATGGGGCTCGAAGAGGTTTGGATTTGGAGGCGAGGGCGGTGGGCTTGTGGCTGGGATTGTGTAGATTCGTCGTCGGAGTCGTTGGTTGGTTCGCCTAGTCCTTGGCGTACAAGCGCGGTTGGGGCCGTGGACGATGAGGTAGGGTGTATCATCAACGCCAAGCTATTAGAACTATCATCGTTGGAGTGAGAAGAGTTGGAAATCGAAGCTCGGGGTGTACGTGGATCGTATCCAGGTCCGAATCCTGCAAACCCAGTCCCTAGACCTAGACTAGACCCAACTGAAGACGTAGAGCCTTGTTGATGGTGTTGAGGTTGGTATCTGTGTTGAGAACCAAATAATGCGGATGGGTGGTTTGGCGGGCCATTTACTGAAGCCGAGGATGAACCCGAATTAGAGTGCTGATACCCGGGAGCCGAAGACAACGACGACAAGGAAGCATTGAGATCCACATTCCTTCGTCTGGTAGGAGAAGACATTCTCCTCTCCCTTTGTCTCAGCGGTACACCGTCCGCGGGTGTTGTACCACCGTACCCCGCACCTCTTCCAGAGCCTCTCATCGTCCCATAGATCGAAGCACTATGCGGAGCACCAGTGACAGCACTCCTCACGCCAGTAGGCATCTCTTCATCCGAGTTTTCATGCAACGGGAACGACGGTCCTGGACCAAAGGCCCCTGAACCCGAACCCGAACCCGAGCCTCGTGAAGAATTACCACGGCTTCTTCGGTCTCGTCCTCGTGCTTGACTTTGCTCTTGTCCTCGTCCAACATTGACTGGTTCCGACATTGCAACTCCAGCGGCAGCAGCGACAGGGAAGGACCTCAAGGGTAACCAACCCAGCGTCGACGTCGATCCATTTGCATCCCTGTTGCCGCCTTCTCCAGTCAACGTATTGACCGTACCCCAAGAAGACCCACTCCACCGTTCTGGATTTGCCTGTGATTCCGCTCGCTGTTGCTGCTGCTGCTGTAGATGGAATTGTTGATATTGCTGAAGCTGACTTTGTACCGTAGTATTTCTACCCCTATCGGTGTTGCCTAGACTTGTACCTGTACCAGTGCTTGTCCCTACACCCAACCCCAATCCCGAACCTCGACCCGCACTTCCACTCCTATCACCGCGTTCCCGATCCCGTTCATTTGCGGAGGTATTCTGCAGAGATGGTCCAGGGTGGTGTTGGTGCATAGCCAACGAGGACGTGGAGGATGCGGCAAGAGAGGACGACGAGGAAGGAACAAAGCCCAAAGGATAAACAGGATAATTGTGAGCATTAACATCATTAAGACCATTGTTCAATCCAGGCAGAGAAGCAGAAGAAGAACCGGCCAAAGTCAACGCGGATAAAGACGAAGACGAAGAATTGGGATTGGCAGGAATGGAGGGGTGAGGGACGGCGGACGAAGATGAAGATGAAGATAAGAGTGAGGAAGAAGAAAGGTTAGAGGGATTACCATTGATCAAGTTGGCAGCTGCGGCTACTGCTAGTGCTGTTGTGGTATCGTTGATGATTGAGCTTGTGGAGGGCGGAGCAGCCGATGTAGCCAAAGCAGCCGGTGCGGCAGTAGCTGGTTGAGTGCCTGTATGCGCTTGGTTTTGAGGTTGAACGGACGCTGGGTATCCAGGATGTCCAGAAAATACGGGGTAGCCAGTGCTGCCACTAGTCGTTCCACCGGAACCTTGGAAAGGTTCGTAAGGTGGAGGTGGCCTAGTCGGTACGGCCTCCCTTGTGGCGTTGCTGTGTCTCCTCGACCGGTGGTGATGATGATGGGAGTGTTGTTGGTGAGATTGGTGTTGATGAGGAAGTTGATGGGTCGCAAGCCTTTGACGGATGGATGAGTTGAGGAGTTCGCCGCCTTCCGACATATGTCCATCTACACGAAGGGAGGCGTGCAGTGCGCTCTTTCGTTTCGAGGATTTGTGGTGGTGATGAGAGTGGTGGGGCTGCGATGAAGTACTAGCATGTGGGGGGTATGGAACGGGCTGCGCTGAAATGTAGGTCGAAGAGCTGCCAACACCGGGTTGTGACACGACACCAGTGGGAGCACGACCGGCAGTAGCGGCAGGAGCAGCATCCTCTGTCCTTGCCTGCTTCTGCGTTGAAGGGCCGGGAACAGCAGAATCTGCCGCGGTGCTTTCGCTCGTTTTTGGTGGCAGCGGAACAAATTTAAGCGTGCCATCCTCATTGATGAGGTCCTTCGGATGGACTTTCATGATATCGAACCCCCGTGCATTAAGGTACTCGCGCAGGACGTCAGGCAAGTCCTGCAGTGGAGTTGGTGGATGGCTAGGTAGTTGCACTTTCGCCCACTCGGGTGTAATGCCTACATCGTTGAATACATACGTCGTGGACGGTTCATCAACATCATCGTCGGCTGTGGTGGGGATACGACTGGTTGGCCCTGGTATGATTCCTGATTTGTTCGCTGCAGCTGGTGCAGTAGCGGGTTGAGATGAAGCTTGGGGTTGTGAAGTTGAGGCAGCATTGCTCGCAGATTGGACCAAGGAAGATGACGGAGGGGGGATAAACCCAACTGGACCATCAGGTTCGCGGTAGATAGAATAGGGCTGTCTTCCTTTTTCCTTATCCTTGTCTTTTCCCTTTTCCCTCTTTTCTCGATGTTCGCGGGATCTATGACCACCATCCCTCTCCTTTTCTTTGCCCTTTCCTTTCCTATCTTTCTTGCTGGGCGTGTCTCCGTTTTCTACATTCTCCCCACTATTCCTACTTTTCCCAGTGCTTTCGCTGAGAGCTACGCCAGGATAATTCGCGTAAATCCCAGCGTAAGGAGTTCCTGTCGAAGCTGATGTCGATGGTCCTGCAGAGGGGACGGGCATCTCAAATAATCGACCTGTACTGATCGCATCCACGACACGAGAATAGTTATTGGAAGTGGACGACTCAAGTTTGGCGGGTTCAGGAGGTACAGGGAGAGGGTTGGTATTATTCTTGTAAGCGAGCAGCTGCTTTTGGAGGCGCGCGATGTCGCTGTCTTTTTCCAGCATCTGTCTGGACCACCGGGATGCGTCAGACCACAGGAAATGAAGAGGATAGGGATTGGCTCACCCCTCGAGTTTCTGGATTTGAGCGAGGAGACTCTCTTCTACAGCTTTGCCAGTAGCGGTATCTGCTTGATGCATGCGATCGAGTTTCTCGAGTCGGTCAATGAGGGTTTTGATCGTTTTCTTGTCTTGCTCTCTTCGCGTTTTCAAGCGCTGATACTTGCTTATTGCTTCACGAGCTTTCCTTACTACTGCAAACTGAGTGGACGTCAGTATATGCATTGAAGAAAAGAGTGGTGTGGTGTATTCAAAGTGCATAGTGCCACCATGTGCAAAGCGGCGCACTAAGCGCCCGAACACTCAACTCGTACGGACAGAGTGGAAAAGAGTTACACTTACCGAGCTAGGTTGCGATAGTCCCAAGAAAAGATCTAGCTCCTCCAACATGGCCACCAAATCAGATTCAGCAGCGTCCCAATGCGACATCACGCGCTTCAACCAGTGGACTTCGTCCTCTCTATTGTCATCTGGTGGTTTATCAACGTGAAGCCGCTTGATTCGCTCCAGGGCATAGGGTTTGCGGCACAGTGGGCATAGAGGCGGGATGATGAGGGTTAGGCATCTGCGTTGAGTAGTAGGTCCGTAGGTGAATTGATGCAGCGTCGACAGTTATTCAGGATGCAAAAAAGCCAAGAATTGTTGTAAAAATACCAGGAGGAAAGGGTAGGAATAATGCTGTTGAGGAGGTGAAATGAGACAAAGTAGAGATTGGACTCACCTTGAGCAGAATATGTGCCCACAGGGTATTGCATGGGGGGCATTGTCCGTTGGTTCTAGCTGAAATGGGTCACGACAAACATCGCACTGACTCGATGAATGTATTAGCAGTGGCATAACATCGACGAATCCTCAGGGAAACGAGGAGAAAAATCCGACTGTGTTGAAGTTGATGATGCGAAAATTGATGTGGTTCCGTTCCTTCTGTGCGCTGCTTAATGCGTTGATGACGTGGGTATGAGCTGATCGTGAACAAGGTCGTAAACGTTCGTATAAAAGCGTTGGTGGAGGCGGTGACGGTGGAGAAGATGAGAAGGAGGAGGTAAAAAGGTTATTTTGCTCAAGTCCAAACTGCCCAAACAAGTGGCCTCCGCCTCGTTCCTTGCTCTCCATCAAACCTCGTGTCCGTGGCTATGGCCTCGCCATTCTAGTTTGCCCATAAAAGCTGGATCCTATGCAAGGATTTTATTCCATGTTCTGGAAGTGATGAGCTCTCCGACGGCCGTGCGGGTGGAAAACTCGTGATTCCAAGGAATATTTACTCCTGCACTGTTCTCAGTTTCACGAGCGTTGGTTATCACGCTTTATTCTGCATTACGACGATTGGGTCTCAAAGTTCCACGCATTATGGCTACGACGATACGCGCTAGGTGGTGTTGGTATCAGTCAGCTTTGCTGCTGTGCTGAGATTGTCGTGATTGCCGGTGGTATCCTCGGGCATGGGCGCGCTTCATTGCTGATGGAGGCCACCACTAAAATCTGATCTGTTCTGCCGTTGTTGGTTGGATGTGTACCGGGCTGTGCACATCAACATACGCCCATTTCGGGTTTCCGAGTCATCTGGTTATAACAACCAAGTACAGAAGCAATAACCTCACCAGCCCACATCCCCCAAGTGTAACTACCTAATCTGCAAGACATGAGTGTAGATCACGACGTCGCACCACGACTTCCTCAGGGGCTCGAACGCGTTATATTCGAATTGGCCGCTCGCAATTCCAAAAAAAGGGAGATTCCGACGCTAATGCTAGTCGCTCGTCGCGTCCATACTTGGTGAGTGGACGATCAGAAGACCACCAAGATGCCGCTCAGATATCATCTTCTGATAAAGGCTGCAACCAGTACTATTCGAAACTCTAGATCTCAGTGCAGATCGTGAAAAGAACCCCTTAAACCCCTCCATCCCCTATCCAACTAGTCATCAAATGCACTACGTCCGGTCCCTTTTTATTAGTCCTGGTTTTAAACTAGCTACCGACGAGCAAAAGTTAAGATACCGGCCAGACTTCCGCACCGTTGTCTCCCAGTGTCCGAATCTACAGAACTTCGCAATTCTCTATGGTTCCCCATCCAATCTGCTTTCCCAGCTCGTGCAGGTCATGCACTCACCTTACCGTACCGTTTCTCCACCTGGAACTGGACTCCTTCGGCTAGTTATGTCCTTATATCAATTGTTCCCCGAGGGAAAAGTCGATTTCGGGCATGAGGTGTTGAAGGACGTCTTCCATCTCGAGGTGATGGACGAGGATAAAATCAATTACGATTGGAAACGTGGTAATGGTTACAGCTGTATGAAGAAACTGAGATACTTGGTGTTGGAAGCATGCCGCATTGATGTTGTTAGGCTATGCTTAGAGGAATGCCCAGAGTTGAAGGTACTCACCGTTCAAAACCCCACACATACCTTTGAAGAATACGAGGAGCTGCTCGAAACGACACGGGAAAACAGAAAGTGGAACGTCGTTACTGAGGTTGGTGACCCTGCGGGCCCAAGAATGGTATTCCGTCGCATAACCAACCACGACGTTTACGACCCAGAGGAGGGTGATTGGCCTGAAGATATCTTGTCTGGACATTATGAAGAGGATGACTAGCTTACGGTCAGTATCGGAGTCCTCAGTGCAAACGAAAAAGAGCATTAGACAGGCAAAATACTTCCACACGACTACATATAATTCTGACATTGACTTTGGCAATCCTATATAAATACACTGATCAAGCTTAATAGAGATAAAATCAAGGGCTGAGTCAACCACCATGCCGGCTATTACCTTATGGATCCCTTAATTCAAGTATTTTCGCAGCCTCACGCAACTTATCGTCGTGGCGTTGTACGAGCGCTTGGTATCCGATGATAACCAATTTATCAAGAGGCCTCCCTGATACTTCTTTCCTTCGTACTAGACTGTCCGCTAACTCGTCAATGAACCCATTGACAAGTTCTTCCTCATTAAAGTCGGCTTCCAGGTCCGACTCAAGGACATGACAGTTTAAGTCCGACTCGAGGACATGACAGTTTATCTTCAGTATTTCTAGTTTGGGACACATAACTGGTTGCTTTGACGGGGCTATAAGTGTGCCATGTGCTAGATAAATCGTGCCATGAGCCTCTCTCAGAGGATGCAAAGTCCAGTTGCGTACCACTCGACTGTCCCGTCGAAGACGAGGTGCAGGCACTAACGTGACAGAGTCCGTCGAGAACATCACCCCATTTAGTCTCGACTTCTATGCTCCTCAAATCCTCTGCCTGGGAAAAGAAAGCCTCATCCAAGTTTAATACGGGTCTGGGGTCATATGTGTAATGATGCTCCCAGAACAAGTTCTGGAGATTGTGCAGATTAAATTGGTCGACCATCGGACGAATGATAGTCGTGTTGACCAAGGACCTGGGTGGTGGCACATGCTTTGTTTCTCCCCAGAGGGAAAGGTACCACATAGCCGCGTTATCCAGGCCTTTTGATTCTATCTGTTCGACGGTGGGGAAGTCCCAGTCGTATCGACCCCCGACCGAAGACGTCCTAGCTGTAATCTCTGTCGGCGACAAATACAATGCGTGGATCGGAGCACGAGAGATAGGTGTAGTAGATAAAACTCGAGTGAGGACGGGAAGAAGCTCGACGTAATCCTGCCTGTGTTCACTTCCGCAGTTGATATATATGGAGACCAAGATGCAGGATGGCAGGCTTATGGGCGATAGGAGGCGGTGCGCTGTGTGAGTAGTGCAGGATGAAAGGCAGAAATTCTTGAGAGATTTGAACTCTGCTGGAGGGGTGCTGATGCGGGCGCGTGGCATATAGATGTTGCGGAGCAGCCCATTGAGAATCAATTGGGATAAATCGTGTGTAACGGAAATATCGAGAGTCTCGAGGCAAGGAAGGGGTGTAAAGGCGTTCATGGAGATTGACTCGGATACCCTCTCCGAGACGGATATGTTGAGGTGGGTTAAGGATTGAAAGGAGGAGATGGAATACCAGTCCTCCAGGGCGAAATGATATAATGTCAAAGACTTGAGGTTAGGCATATCGTTGTTGAATAGTTCGAATGGAATTGTCTGAGCGGCTTCCATATCCTCCATAGAAGTCAAATCTAAAGTGCGCAGCTGTGGATTGGAAATATGGGAGTATGGCCTGATAATTCCAAGCAGATATGCGGGAGAACCCGTAAGCTTCAAGGAGCGCATACGACAAAGGTCGGGGAATGCGCGATGGGCAAGCTCTACCATTGACCTCAAGTTGGCACGGAAGGGTTCATTGAGAGTTACGTCTAACGGCAAATTTTTCGCCCGCTTTTGTAATTCATGGAGCCAGGATGTGTGCTTGAGATGCACATTGCGGATCTTATTCCACAGGTCTGGAGTGTCGATAGCCACTTTTCGCCACTCACGGCAAACATGAGAGACTCGGGGCAAGTGGAAGTCTATCCAACCTTCGTGTTGCACGGTGTCAAGGAATATCTTGCTAAGAATTTCAGGGCAGAGCTCGTGAACAGAGGGTGTTCCTGAGGGCATTGTTGGAGACGTTCAAGTTTAATGTGTCCTGTCTTAATTATAACTATCAACAGTTTCAAAATTGACTCGGATTTGACTCAGACAATCTTTACACATGTCACGAGCAGGAGTACAATGTCTGACATCAATAATTCTATAAACCCCGTTACAGGAGGAGCAAATATGAATCTTCGGATATGTCCTTGCCGTCGTGAGTTCGCAGCCACAAATACAGATAATCTCAAGTTGTCCATCTTATCTCAAGATTGTGAACTCGCACTAACCATGATAATGGATTCTGGTCCCTTCGTTGAGCCACGGCTCCCTCAAGATCTGGAACGTACTATATTTGAGATGGCCGCTCTTAGCGATAGACGAAAGCTTTTGCCAGTGTTGATTCAGGTAGCTCATCGTGTGCGCAATTGGTGAGCTCCACACAACTTTAATTTCGTTCTCGTTTCGAGTAGATGGTACATGACATAGGCTGGAGCCATTGTTGGATGAGATCGTAGTTCTGCAAGCAGATTCCCTTCACAACTGCCCATCGTCAATCTTTCCCAATCGCCGGCCTTACTACCCCCAAAGCTCACGAAGGCTCCATGTCAAACACGTCTTAGGTTTCGGTGGAGTTCCACACGCATCAGAACCGGATTGGCTGAGTTTCTTGCAGGGCTGCTATAACCTGCAGAGCTTGGCCGTGTGGCGGGATATCATACCCGAGACGCTCTCCTGCCTCGTATCTATTATTCATTCGCCCCTGCGTACGGTATCGCCTTCTGGCCTCCTCCGTCTTAGCGCGAGCTTGCATCAACTCTTTGGTCCAGAGCACGTAAACTTCAACCACGAAGTATTGAAAGACATTACCCACCTCGAAATGTTGGATTACTCCGCGCAATTGGCACAATGGATCCCCGGGAACAACCCCGGATGCCTGAAGCAGCTACGATATTTATCGTTCGCGTCTCTTGGCACAACTGGTCCGTTTCCGTTGCAATACCTTAACAAATGTTTGGAAGAGTGTGAAGCACTAGAAATGATTATCTTATCAGGCTCTAGGGAAAATGAAAGAAATGCAGATAAATTGGCCAAGACGAGAAAAATGAGGAAGGCAGAGGGGACATCAATAGTTGTGGCTGAAGATCGAGTTGTGGTGGTTGCGGAATTGTATACCCTCCGCGAGTGGTATGAGGACTGGTATGCAGGCATTGAGGGAAACGATGATATATGGTCGAAAGGGGAACGGATTTTGAGCGAAAGGCGACGAGAAAGGATAGTTGCCTCAGGATAAGTTCCATCCCCTGCCGACATCGTGGTACCAGACCCGTGTAATCAGGTAGTTGTAGGACTGCGGACCTACTATAAATACTGGTTCACTTCGAGAAGATATACATCGCATTGACACTGAAATTAGCAATTCCAAAGGTATAATTTTGGTCCGGTCAACGTAATCACTCTTCTTGGGCGATGCTAATCCTCTGCCCAACCTGATACAGTTTCAATTAGATGCCGTCATGTAATGCGTTCCTAACATCTTGCTTCTCCTCACAAACTTATCCTGTCATTCATGAAAAGACTCCCTGAGTATCAGCCAGATAGGGTTTTGACTCCTGTGAGAGGTCTAGGAGCACCATGGTGAGGTCTCTGATTTTGACGTTTGGAGGCAAACCAGGGAACTGAGCTAGAATAAAAATGCGGCTGAGCTGAGCTGAACAGACAGCATCACAGTCAGGATATCAAGATGGAGTGTGTGTACAGGTGCTATCGTGCGGTTTATGGCTGGTACCCCTGCCCTCTGGTGCCAATGAACACTTAGACGGCAGCTATTGATGGTGGAGTGGTGGGTATTGACGACAATACTATGAATAGTTTGCGATGCGCCTTCCTGCCAGCAGTTTTGATGGCCGTGTGCTTTTGAAGGATTCTGCATTCAACACGGCGACTGCGCGGGATAATACCCATCATTAATGAGCAGATCCGTAACACTGAGGATGTCAAGAGATTAACACAAGATGAGAACAGAAGATTAAATCAGATAGGTATGTGGGTTTCTTTCGGTGTTAGCGACTCAAATCCATGATAGAAAAAACTAGCGCCAGAACTAGGTGTAATGGCCTTGAGCTTGAGTATGACCCACGTACACTGTCCTAATACCAGGGAAGAATCCGGGCGTTATTAGACAAGATTAACAGCTCTATTCACAAGATCAATTGAAGCTGTCAGTAGGGCAAGAATGCGGAAGCACACTATATACAGTATACTTACCAGCTAGTTCTTCATGATCTCTTTGCGCATGAATACGTAGATCATGAGCAACTCCTTCTAGCCTAGACATTGTGGTCGGAGACAATGCATCGGCGCGGCATCCTGATATACTCAGCACTTCCAAATGACTACCAGATACCTTCTTTCTCTGCATCAACTTTTTGGTTATATCACCAAAGAGGTCATCTTATAGTAGCTCTCCGTCATGATTGGATGGGATCGCCACTGTGATATCTCTAAGATTTGGGCATATCGCGGACGAGATAGGCGATTCGCCTGATCCAAGGTTGTTGAGCTCTTAACGACAATCGAATAATTTCATCATATACTTACTCTGCGAATCATGATCAGGCTCCGTAGGTTCTTGTGATCCTGTCCGTGTAAGTTTGATGTCCGCAGGGGGTAAAAGGCGATCAAGTCAGAGAAGCAAGTCTCCACTTTGATATTTCGGAGCCCCCTGGCATTCACAAAGAAGTTCGTGTCCAATTCCAACCACGCGCGCGTAAACTCTGCAACATAATGATTCCAAGATAGCGTTTCAAGATGCTGAAGATTAAAAAGAACGGCCAAGGGACGAATAATAAGGAAGCTTATCCTAGATTTCGGTGCCGGTACATTCCTCTGCGGACCGTAAAATTGGAGGGTGAATGTCCTATGTTGACCCGCCGGGTGCGCCGAGCCATTTGTGAGGTATGGATGCACACTTGCAGCCTGTAGTGTCCGCGTCTTTGCCACGATGCTATCAGGCGATAAGGACAAGGAATGGATCGGGGTTTGGGATAATGACGTCCCAGCGAGCATCGAATGTTCAAGCGCGTTGTACAGATTCGTGTAGACCTGTGTAGTCTGGTAGTTACAGGCGATGCCAAGTCCGAAGTTTATGCAAGATGGAAGAGTGATAGAATTTAAGATGGGGGCAGCAAAAGCTGGTGTAGGGCTGAAGAGATGGAATTTGCGGAGGAATTCAAAATGAACCGCCTTATGTGCTACGGGAATGTGCACCTGTAGAATACTTCTCCTCGCATGCCTTGGTATAGAGATTTCTAGCTCTTCTAGGTTGCATAGATGCCCGAAAGTACTGAAATCGATTACGGTAGATGGGACTAGGCATAAGCGAAGGCACGTTAGAGAGCGGAAGCAGGATAGGAAGTTCCATTCGCTGGGGTCACAGTTGAAAAACCGCAACATCTTCAGATTAGGCATCTCACGACAGAGCAACTCATCAGGAACCAATTTATCGACATAGGGGTTGGATACACTGATAGTCAAATGCTGGAGATATGGGTTGGGAGTATTGACGTGAGGCCGAAGCACATCCTGAATAAATGTAAAATCGCTGTTGATCGAGAAGGATCGGATGCGGTAAAAATCTGGGAACGTTTGCCGCATCAATTCAGAATGACTGATTCTTTCAGCGGGAGAAGGGCTCGACAGCTCGATGCAGATGTGGAGAGGTGTGGACGTTGCCCTTTTTATATACTCGCTAATCCACGACTTGTCGAGAACAGGTCCTATAATATGAAACTTATTCCATAAGGAAGGAGTATCAAGAGCTACTAGTCGCCAGTACGCGTAAACATGAGAAACCTGCGGCACGTACCACCGGTATTCCCAATGAACATCTTCAGCAATAATTAGGAAGATGTACCTAAGAATGTCTGGGCAAAGGGAATAGATGGGTGCGGAATTGTCGTGAGTCCACAGGAGCTCTCTGGTGTCGGTCGCCTCGCCCGTTTTTATGGTTATTCTTTGTGATAGGAGTATCTGCAGTGAGGCCAGCAGACTGGGCGATGAACTGAACTCCACAATCCCATCGACGCGATGGCACGTGCCAGCACATTCACGTGGCCGTGATGATTGGAAAAGGAGGAGGTTCGCGACACGGCCACTGACATGAACCATAAATGCCATACCCATTTGTCCATGATTGGCACCCAACATCCCTGCTTTCCCTATGAGCTTGAACGAGTAATTTTCGAGCAAGCCGCTCGCAGTTCCAAAGCAGTGGTGCTCCCTGTTTTGATGCGCGTCGCACAGCGTGTACGGGTCTGGTCAGTGGTTTCGAGCATTGCAATGCTTTGGCTCGCATGCTAATGCCATATTTGCTATATCCAGGTTGCAACCCATTTTATACGAAACGATAGTCCTGCTGGGATACGACTGGCATAACCCTCCAGGCCCCTTTTCCCCTTACCCCACCGGCAATCAGACGCACTACGTCAAGCACCTTTACACTGATTCTGGCCAGATTCCAGTTCTCCTGGAACAAATTTTAATTTAAAAAGATAAAAACCGATCAGATTATCGAACTTTCATCGAGCAATGCCCCAATCTTCAAAGTCTCGCGTTGTGGTGCGAGGTGCCGGACATACTCGGTCAATTGACACGGATGCTCACCGCAAAATATCGCCTCCAGGATCAGGTCTTTTCTATCTCAGTGCTCATCTTATAGAGCTATTCCCTGACAAAAGGATTGACTTCAAGCACGAGATTTTCAAGGACCTGATACGCCTAGATGTCATAGATATCATTGAGGACATCATGTGGGAAAGGGAGAACAATCTCTGCTATCTGAAGAGGCTGAGGTATCTGTCGTTTGTGGAGTTCTATGATGGGGAGGTGATGGCTTGGCTGGCCCTTTTTCTTAACATTTTTGAAGGAGTGCAAGGGGCTGACGGCGCTTGGCGTTTGTGATGTCAGTAGGCCAGATGACCTGTTGGTATTGTTGGAAGATGGGTTAAAGGGATTCAAGGTGGTGCAGGAGACTGGGGACAAGATCCCTGGGTACCTCGTGCCGGAATGCAGACTTGTCATCAATCCACGGGGAGGATCAGGCAATTGGGTGGGGGATTGGGTGAATGTTGTGGAAGGAAGAGAGAGCCTATGGACAGCAGCAGAAGATATCGTGCTGGAGAGGAAAAGAACTATAGAAGTCGGAAGCTACAACTCACCGCCGCCGAAATGAGTCGGGCGGGACCTTTTTAAGATTGATGAGGGTGCGCAGCGGGTACATTTTTACGATGAAAGTACCAAGTGTAAAAGCGTGTCGGACGACGAAAACACTAAATTAAGTGTCAGAGAGCTACGCTCTCAAGGTTTTAATTACTATCCAATTGGAGCAGTAAACGCTCGTTTGACACCATAAACTGCAACAGGATATTCTCTCCACTACAGAACGGGTCATGCCTCTGGCGCATTAGATACCGTGACTAGCTATACTACTACCCCAGTATGCTAATAACCAATATTAATTTCGTGCAAAGACACACCATAGCGACGTGGGGTATGAATCATACCAGCGAGCGGCGAACTAGAACTACATCTGGTACCGGGAACCTTGTGTAGCAAAAAACATTGAACCCCACAGTTTTAAGTTACCGTGTTGAAGGGTTCAATGTTGCTCTACTAATGGGATTGACATGGACATCGATCCCGGGACTATGCTGCATACACACCCTGCACGGTGTACAAAGCTGCTATCTTGGTACCCGAATTCCGAGCCCGTCTGTCAACATGTCAACGGCCACTAGGAGTGGTTTGAGTAAGCTTTTGCATGACCCCGAAATCGTTGACATTGACATTGGCCTTGTTGCGGTTAATAATATGCACACGCTTCCTGATCATACTCCCAAAAGGGGTGAGAACCCTCTTGAGGCAATTACGCGCACAAAAAAAGTTCCTATTCTCAAGAAAACGCGAGGTCTCTGCACGGCCTCGAGGCAATGTCTAACTGTCTATCAACCCGCGAGGCTCTTGTCAAGTCCTTGGACACCTCGAGGCTTAAGTATCAAACAAGATAGGAGATAGGCGCACCAGATAAGATCAAAATACGTTTAGGCGGTATCAATGCTGGTGAACAAGATATCAACACCACCCAAACTGGGCAAAAGTACGCTCAAAGTTTGGTACTCGCCATCTGCTTGCCACGAGCCGACAAGACCGTTCCCGTGGAAGAGCAGTTTATGAGATAGGATCAAGTGCTAAATGTCAATGGCTCACCTTTCGCCTTTTCACGCATGTGAGATGAGATAAGATGTGATCACGATACAGTGGGAGCTTCTCATCAAGAAGACGATGGACACCGGCGACTTCACCTGCCAACGTGCAGTCTTACAGCAATTGCCCCAACAGGTCAAAATCTGTGGGAACAAACCCGACACGAGTCGTGTGATGACGTGAAGTTGAGCGTACGGACATGGTGTGCCCACCAAGCCCGTCCGGGAGCGCTCAAAACCCTATCTGATATAGACGGAGTAGAAAACGTCCAAAGAACTATGTCAGCACGGCTCGGATGCGATAATTCGTGCCTTTACCGCAAAAGGGGCGTACCCTCTTGGTTCTGGGGCCACGAGGAGCCTCGTGTACGAGACGGGTGGGATATAATGAATATAGTGCGGCCCTGCAAGCCTATCAGACGCAAGACGCCACGGGAGGGGGTTCAACCAGGAGTTTGATATCTCGTGGTTTCCATGAACATAACCTGAATGAAATCTCGAAGATCAGTGTGGGTATGCGATCGATGATCGCCGTGGGCCACGTTCAACTGCGCAGAACCTGTAGAAGCCGGAGATCAGGGGTACATATGGTTGGCGCTCTATATGCGCCACCGTTGTGGGTGATATTGGCGGTGGAGGATGTTGAACGTGGGGGCGACAGTAGTGGGGCATTTGCTTCCGGGCAGAGCGGAATCAAATTAGCTTAGCGGAAGCTAAGTCAGTAGTGGCGTCGGAAGCAAAATTGCAGTGCCGATAAGAACACAACAACCCACCAGCCTGCTCCATTTCTATGAAATAGTCGAGCGTTGATCAGACGCACTGCCTAGTGTAAGTGGATGGTCCAGGGTAAAGCGTCACAAGCTCGGCGAGTTGTCGCCTCTCAGTAGAGCGGAGATCGTGAAACACAGTTTCCCGAGTGACACTCCAGAAAGAGACCATCCCATCATGCTGGGTTTTGACTGTCATGGGAAAACTAATAATTCAAATCTGCTCATAGCAATACATTGGATTGAACCATGGAGTAAGGAAGCAAGGAGCCATGGTGGCATCTTCGGTTTCCCACCAAGTAAAGTCGTCCAGGGACAACACCCTTGGTGTTCGTCACGACCCATTGGAGAAAGGAGTAAGCGATGACGAAAGGGGATGATGACACATGCCGCACTGAAGGCGGCTTCCCAGGGTTCATGCACCCACACCAGCTAAATGCTGATACAGCAATGACGAGGAAGCTGCCTAATAACACCTTCACTCACAGCCAATGATTAGTAACCAAGTCCGTGTAGGCAATGATAGCTGCTTATAGATGTCGGTCAGTCCTGCCGCTCTTGGATAGATGGGAGGTAGGCGCGTACCAACTATAGAATGAGATACCTGATCAGGTAACTGCGATGGGTTCTCCACCGAATTCAAAAGTTCTGGAACATTTGAGGGTTGGCTACAAGATGAATGGTGATCTGATGGAACTGTTAATGATTGGGTTCATTTGAGCCCGGGCAGTGTGAATCTTGGTCAGTTACCGAGCATCACGATAGTACATTGATTAGTAGTTATGCTGGCGAGTTACTGGAAATGGGGTTCTGGAAGCTTGGAGGTTGAGCTGGCGGGGAGTTCGGAGGAGATGACTGCGGTTGACAGCTTTTGATGGTGGGTGGGACGGCGCTCGACGTGGCACGAGGCTCCCCTCAACCCTGGGGCCTCTGCCGGGGATGGCGGCGGGACAACAGCAGCAGCAATGGGCGTGGTGGACGAGACAGGTGACTATATGCGCACTAATTGAGCACAAAAGACAGCTATATGCGCATTGGTACGGCAGCAGAAGATGGACGGGCAGGCAGATAAAGGACCAAAGCAGATCCAGATCGATTTGTTGTGCCATATTTGGCCTCGGCTATATAGGCAGCGTGCCAAATTGGGAATTACGTCGATTGTTATTTATCCATCACTTTCCACCTTCAACTCAATTTTTTTCTCCCTTCCCTTCCCTTGTCCCCCGCCCGCCCCGCCCCTCGGGTGCCCGCCTCGCTGGTGCAATGCTCACCCTCAGTCCCGGCTCAGTCTGCGATGTGTGTGCGGAAGAGTATGGCCCACAAAGCCTTCCGCACTCCATTCCTTGCGGTGAGTCGGGAGTTGTCCTTGCTCGGTGGCTTTCGTCGGTTTCTCATCGGTTCTTGTTGTACTTTGTCTATAGGTCATGTTCTATGCGCAAGCTGCTGCAATGCCATTGTTGAAAAGACTCCTTCTCGTCTGTCGCCCGTTTGTCCGTTCTGTCGCGTGCCGTTCTCCAACGATTCCATCCGTTTGATTCGCATCGACTTTGGTACAAGTGGTTGGAGTACACCACGACGCCTACCTCCTGGTCACGATGCCAGCCAGCCTTTTCTGCCGAGTGACTTGCTTGCAAGAAAGACAGAACGATTACTCTCATCTTTGGGCGATTCTAGGGCACGCTCCGAAGTCCGTCGAATGGAGCAAAGAGTGGCAAAGGTTGCCGCAAAAAAATCCTCCGTTGAGGAAGTTACCCGTCTCTTGAAGGACTTGGAGGACTGGGTTGCATCGGACGTCAGCCAGGATGAGCAGGTGAGTATTATTCCGTTCGTGTCTTCGCATTCACAACCTCATGGATGCCATTCGTAAAGTCAACATCAATACACCTAAGTGCCGCACTTCTACGTGCTATTCTCTCTAATCATGTCGCTTCCTCGGAAGCAAGCGCCAAATCCAAGGCAACAGAAGCTCAACTCCTTAAAAAAGTGAACGAGTTAGAGGTCACCAATGAGAAACTGGAGTCGGAGTTACGCCGGTGCGTCTTCTTTTGTTATGACTCAATATGCCACATTCTGACTCGCAGATATTGTCACTTGCCGTATTACAGCCATGTAAGTTATTAGTGACCACATTTGACGCGCTAAAATTGACCACTTCCTCAGAAAAACCAATTTACCCAGAAAACTCAAGAATGCAACCAGCTCCGTGCCGAGGTTAGCTGGTACAAGGCGCATAACCCTTCTGTGCCACCCCCTCCTGCCGACTCACAACCTGTATCAGCGCCCGTGTCACCAAGTTCACCTCCACCGCAGCTTCAATTCAGCTCAGCCAGCGCTCCGCAGTCGCCAATTTCACGATTCAATTCAGTTCACATGAGATCGCTCTCGGCGTCAACATCTCAACGACCCACAACACCTTCACCTTCACCGTTACGATCGCATACACCCACTCCAGTAATACGCCCTTATACTCCAGGCACTCTATCATCAGCTTCTGCCGCCGCAGCGCGATCTCATACACCAGCCCCAGTTACCCGTCTCACAACGCCAGCACCACCTACCCCTACGCCTCTGAGGATCCAAACTCCAGCGCCACCCATCCCACCGAAGCCACGAAGACTTTCGCACCCATCTCCACCGCCGCAAATGATGCGTTCGACATCAGAAGAAAAGCAGGAAACCCATCAGCGATGGCTTCCTGCACAACTACAGCAAATGAACACGGATGATTACAAATCATCCGCAAAATCGATCCTAAGACCTCCATCGCGTGCCCCATCACGGGTTGCGTATGTATCACGACAGTGATCGCCTTAGCGCAGGGAGCGAGTGGGACACCAGGTCTCCACTTTCCGCTGCCTGGGTTATAGACCTACTGGGGGTTTTCTAGCCCCGTAGTCCTTCCCGGCCTTTGACAGCATTGCACAGACATTTACTCTTTTTGACCATCTCTCTGTTGGGCGCTTTGTTGATTTATGGACTTTCATCCATCTATCGCACTCGGCGTAACTTATCTGCTGTTTGTTTTGGGCTTTATTCTTGGTTCTCTGAATCTTTTCTGTCCTGTTTTGTTGTGTTCCCTCTGATGGTTATCTGTCTGATCTTGGACCCCGTTGATACCGCATTGGTCGGTTAGGGTGACATCGCATCGTGTCGCTTCATTTTTTCCCGATTTAATTTTCGCCTCGCGTCTTTATATCG
This sequence comes from Volvariella volvacea V23, assembly GCA_000349905.1. Lineage (NCBI taxonomy): Eukaryota > Fungi > Basidiomycota > Agaricomycetes > Agaricales > Pluteaceae > Volvariella > Volvariella volvacea. Next base: position 356,558 of record KB722765.1, read on the forward strand.
ACGCCTCCTGCCTGCTTATCTCGTCG
>KB722765.1:356683-389140 GCA_000349905.1 Volvariella volvacea V23
CGTCCCTCGATCTCTCTTCGTCTACTTATCTTGCTCTCGCTTGTGATACCTATACCTACCGCTTTGCCGATCTCTAACACTCTTCTTTTCTTACTCTGCCACTGTCCCACGTTTTCTGTCCTTTCAACTTGTATCATTTTTGCAGCTTATCTTATTGAGAGATCTATCTGTATCTCTCTTTCTTTTTCGTCTACCTGCCCGTCGTGTTTTGCTTTTGGTCTCTCTTCTCGCACATACTCTCCCATCTACCCTCCTGCCAACCCCATACCCTTATCTGCATGTCGCTGCATTTCTCTCGTTGCTCCACCTTTCTCACCATCGCTCCCATCATACTCCTTTCTTCGCTGTCGCCTTTAACACCCCTTATTCGTGCCTTACATCTCTGCCCCTATATCCTCCTCATCCCATGTACTTCCCCGATATCCGTCACACGACCCTTTCCCGTCATCCATTCTCCTCTACTCGCCTTCCATTCAGCCTCGCACTTCCACTCCACACCTCCATGCCACATTCACCCTGCGTATGCATTTTCCCTGCCCGTCTCCATTCCCCAGTACACATCGCATATCGTACATCTACACCCATCTTATATTTGTGTTGCATTCCGCATTGCATATATAGACTACCTAGTAATTCTGTTACTTTGTTCGCTGTAAACCGCAGCTACGACGGTGTTGGGTTTGATGAATGGGGTTTTATCCCACCCCTTTGTCAACCAGTTTATTTGTTATTCCCCGTTGGCCATTTCTGGTCATGAGCTCCTGGTGTTTGTTGTATCCATATGGTACATCGGACTCCGTGGTTTCTTCCCTTTATTCGATCTACGTGTGTTTGCTTGATGTGTGAGCCCTTGAATTATATGTGTTTACATTCCAAGATTCTCTAGCACTGAATGCCTAGAGGCAACATGTAGGTAAGATATTGAATTGGTACTAGCGATAACTTCATAAAGTGCAGGCTGATGTTCAGTGCCTGCGGTATCTTGTAAGCACTACTCCTTTATGATCCCGCTACTATAGCTAATAATAGGTAGCTTTAAGCTTTAAGTACTCCACGACTTCGGCCAACTTTACCACGTCTCCCGCCACATAATCAAATGAACTTAGATCTAAAACTCTTATTTTTCTGTCCCGCTTCCTCAACGCAGTGTAAAGCGAGGATGTAAAATCTTCATTCATGATATTACTCCAGTCCATTGCGGATGTGCTCTCAACTTGTATCCGGATTGTGTGAAGCAATGGGCAGTATGTAGGGACCTTGTCGTTGGGACTTTCTAAAGCATTGACTCCATTTTGTGGGGTATTGTCCCCACTGTTAAGTGGTGAAAGTCCCTCAAGGAATTGTGCCGAGGTGGTTTTCACGCTGAGTACTTCCAGTCTATCCATCCCACCAAGATATTCTTAATCCAGATCCACACCATCGCTTCCATCAAAACGAGGAACACGGTGGCTCCAGCTCAGGTAGACGACATGCCGCTGGTTAAGAAAGGAGAGGAGAGACTGAATTGCGAGGGCGGCGAAGCGATTCGTCTCGGAAGGAAGCCAGTCACTTGTGAGATTGATATAGAAAGCAGAGTTGATTTTTGACAGGTCATGAAAGCACCCGTACTCATCGGCATAGTGGGGCCTTTCCTGGCAGAGAGTGGCGCAAATGGATTCCTGGGCTACGCGTAAGTGGTGGAATGGTACTTGAGAGAGTATGGAGGTCCCATTTGCGAGGATGTTGGTTTTGACTGAATGTTGTAGGCGACGCAATTCTGATTCGGTCCCTCCAACGCCCGAGAGCGACAAGAAAGATATGGCAGGAAGGGATAGGCATTCTATTAATGAAGCAACCCAACTTGTGCTGCCGTACAAGGAGAGATTTGTAAGCGCTGGAAGCTGAACGGCAGCGTTACTGGTGATAACTTGTGGAGAGAGACGTGGATCCCAGTATTGTACGATGGCTAAGGATTCTAGACGTGAAAATGGGGATAAGATGCGGGGATCGATTTGACAGTATGGAGGGGGATATCGAATTACAAGCTGTTGGAGTCGTGTACATGAGCGGACTAGCTGCCACTCTGGCATGCAGTACTCGAAGTACAGCGTCTGCAAATTTGGAACGTTATTGGCGAATATTGGTAAATCGAGGCAGCTTCTCTTTGGGGTGGCCTCGCTTTGGTTAGTGCCATTTCCGGTCAGGTCGTCCTCGCCCCAATGAGGCATATCGTATTGAAGAGTCAGCGAGTGAAGAGCGAACGATGGTGCGTTGGTATAACGCTGCAGGTTCGAGATGAGGAAATTTTGATTTCCAACGAGCGCCAAGGAAGCAAGGGTCTCGTTCCATGGTTGGAAAAAGACATCAGGACGCACAGCGCTAGGCCATGTTTCGGACGCCTTCCACACCAAATGGATTGGAGCGCTTCGAGAGCGCCGCTTGCACTCAAGGACCCACCGTGTATGCCTTTCATTTCTTTTGTCATTGTTCGGGTATGACTTCCACGGGAATTTTTCGTAATGTGCGAACCTATTCCAAAGGAGGGGGCAACCTAAAGACACCGACCTCCAGTACTTGCAGATATGGGATACCTGCTCCAGATATTGTTTCTGATCCCAAGAGACTGATGACGCGAGAGTGAGGAAGATTTCTGTTAATACATCTGAGGGAAGTGAAATCATGTGGTCCATTGCTCTGATGGTGAGGGTGAGAGATGCAAACAAACACGGACAATTTCTGAGGTTCGTAGTTTCGTGGACTCCATCCACAAACATTGTCCTCTCCAACATCTCTGAAATTGACCTTGTTCCTCTCCTTAAAACCCTGGCTATGTTCCCGTGAGTTTTCTGTCCAAAATGGCTGCTCCACTACTGACCTAAGGCTACTTAAGTCACCTCTACAGTATGATTTCGATCACCGGGCTGGACGTTTTTTGTACCTCTATGAGAATAATAGTACCCATGGTCCGGATTCCCCGTATCCACCTGCATCGCTCAACGCTATAAACGCCCGTTTGCCAATGACTATACTAAGAGCGCGCCTTCTTGGTGTCTGGGCTCACCCTTTACTGAATCTATACGTTATATCTAAGTCTCACGTAAATTGGCCAGATTGAGCAACGGAGTAGAGAAGGTGCTGCCGGTCCAATTCAGCACTGTCGGAATAGATCGAGTGAGATTTTACCTCATTCCTCTAACCCCTTTTCCCATCGACTCACATTGGAACCGCTGCATTGGTATACAATCAAATCTGTACCGGGAGTTCTACAATCCCCAGCAAAGCTCCTGATATGTTTAAGCGGGCTACAATTAGGGGCTCAGCTTTACTAAGTAATCGACCCTTCCATACTGAATTGTCTACAGAATTGATCGATTACCTATTCAAAATAGCAACTTCGCCGCTCGATTCAAACTTTATCGAAGCAATTCGCCAGCGCGTTTCATAGGCTATTGCGGTGGGTTGCCCAGTGACATTCTTGTGCCTGTGCGCATGCCTACGCTCCAGGTACGAGCGCCGAACAATTTAGAGTTCTCGTTCAAATGGAGGGTGTGGGGAGCCGACTAGTTTCCAAATCCCCTCTCTTTTCTTCATCCCACTCGCTGCCATTACTAGGTGAACCATGAGCCAGGAGGACGCTGACCTCACGTGAGTAGAATGAATCCTCGGAGTTGTTGGTCTATGCTGAGGGCGATTAATTAACTGGTCTCATTAGTGCAGGAGGATTGGTTCGTATCTTCTCAATGTTGGCCCATGGAAACGTGTCACGGTTGATCTTGTGTATAGCTATTGGCGACCGCATTCAGCTGGGGTCTGTATGGCTGCATAATTGTGCAATTTTGTAAGTGGGTGGGCCTTCAAGCTTCAATCCACACAGCCTCTCGTGCTGACCCATGATCTGTACTGCTCGCATAAGACATCTATTATACCTCTCTCGGTACAAACAAAACCTCACCTAAAGATCCTATGTGGCTTCGGAGCATCGGTATACTTAGTACTTAGATATTATCTGCACCTCCACTCACGCAAAAGCTTGCAGTTGGCATTCTCTGCATACTTGAAACTGGGTTTACCATGGCCATGACTCATAGTGTATGGGTGCGCGTTGTAAATTGGTACACGGTCAGCGCGCTCCAATATGGCCCTGGGCCTTGGACCTCCGCTTTGTGTCCTGTATTCTCCAGTTTAGGTATGCCAGTATTATTCTTTTGGTCGAGTCTTCGTGAACTAGCCATTCTAATTGTGCGGTCCTGAAGTGGCAAGTATTGTTCAGATTTTTCTTGCACGGTAAGTTCTCCTACGTAGGATGCTAGTGATGATGTCCTTAATAATGCATTAGAAGAATACGGAATCTCTCCGGGGTACCGCGGGACTTGAAGAGCAACATTGTTGTCCTGATTATCATCTTGGTACTGAGCAGAATGCAAACAGGTCGTAATCAGTAGCTTATTTTTCTAAATCATAGCTCGCTTTAGCCGAAGAATTTTCAGCACTTTGTTCTACAGCCAAGGTTTGTTTTCTATAACCCGAGTACCCCACCAATATCGAGCCTTCTCACATGTGCTATGAAGATCTTTCAGGGCTACCTAGATCCGCAGAGAGAAGTGGACATCTCTGGTTCCACCACAGTAATTATTAGTTCCTACGTTCCTTTATTGACGAATACAAGGCTGACGCTGAGGAATAGGCATATCTCGTGCTTGCGTTAGTCTGCGACATGATTATCGCATCCACTATGGTGACTCTGGTGCGTTCCGCTACATTGTCGCTTCACAAGTGTGCACACTAGTAATGACACCTAACCACTGATAACTATAGCTTTTGCGTGCCAAAACTACGATTACTGGTGCACTTAGTAGCATAATGAGGGGACTTATCTTCAAGAGCTTTAACACTGGCGTTGTGATCACTGTAGCCGCGTCTCTGGCGTTGTTCCTCTCTCTCCATAACTCGTCTACGCGTCTTTATATGATTTTGTAAGCCTCTTTCTCAAGCCCATTTAATAGCATACTCATTGCAGGACTATTCCTTTTGCCTCGACAGAATGTTCTCCCTCAGTAGATTGTGGGTCTTTGATTGCTCAGGATTTTTACCCATTACTCAGTACTAACATGTAATTATAACGCTTTTCTGGTTTATTGGTACTGCCATAGATATACAATGACTTTGTTAGCATCTCTCAACAGTCGAGAGTGCTCATCTGTGGGTAGGGCGAGGAAGGGAGGCAATCCTACTATTGTCATTTGATATACTATGGCGTTCTTCCTATTTCTACCTATGATGTACGTTCCCCAGTTAATTTCTTATCTCTTTTTATATTAGCGCGACTAGGCTTTTTTGATTACCAAATTAATGATAAACAAGGAAACTATGATTTGTCCTGTTCAACTGATTGGGGCGCATCGACAGAATGATCCACAATCGTGCATGACATCCGGAATAATTAATACTAACATAAATTAGGGGATCCACCTAATTTCCGAGCTGCAATGATACTTGACCGCCGAGTGGGCATACACACATGGACATAAGCGGAGTGCATACTATAACTATCTATAGTATCTTTTGGAACGCTTGGCTAACAATGCGCCCACAACCTCCGTTAGCCTCTGCGTATCCCATTGCTTCATTGCGCCGTCACACTGTAGCAAATCCAATACTACCAACTGATGCCCAACGGCTTTCATTCTACTTAAGCTATCATACAGCTTTTGAAAAAAAATTGCTCGACGCAGATTCAATTTCATCAGAGAAATAGGCTTGGATGCGAATATTCTGTAACTGCGGGCACAGAACACAGGGGATATTGGTGATCGGGGCATTGGGAAAGATGGCGGTGTATCTGATCTGTCCCGACTATGGACTTTTGGAAGACGTCCTATGAGGTTGGCTGCCCAAGTTAGCACGGAACGGGATCCAGCCTTGAGCTTGACTTTGTGGGAATTGGGAGGGGGTGGTAGCTGCGGGTCCGTACCCCTAGAAACACCGGAGGATGGTCTTCTGGGCCCTATCGCCTCGTCGCTATGAGTTAGCTCCTGAGGTAGAATTGCATCCATGAAATCGGCCGAGGTGGTGTCCACCCATAATGCCCTCAAAGTGCACATTTCAACGAAGGATGTCCTATCCAATTTCAGGAATATCCTTTCCATTCGGCATTCATGACGCCAAGATAGTCGGACAACTTGATGCCGATTCAGTTGATGAAGAAGGGGAGAGATTACGGACTCGTAGAGGGTCTGTGACGCTAAAACAAGAAGAGGCTGAAGTTAGCAAAGGGGAGGATAGTCCATTGCCACTGACCTCCAATACGAACAGACGTACGAGACCTGTCGTACAAAGTCTTTGTACTCCCAACTGTACATCCGTGCTAGAATAAGGAATATGTGTTCGAGGATTTCTGGTGGGAGGGAATACGTTGGATTGAGTGAATTAGTGGGCACGGAGTGAGCACGCTGAACAGGGGCAATCGGTTCTGAAGAGTGTTTGGCATGATCCATGGCTTCGGATACACTCGACGTATGGTCTTGGATTAGATAGAAAGTAAAGATTGTTCCGCGAATTTGGGCCAGGAGCGTAAGTTGAATGGGAGGATATAAGGAATTGAGTAGCGGACCGAGTCGTTGCCATCCCGCGACACTCAAACAGAAATAGCAATATCCCCATTTATCCCAATGCCTGCCATACCTACGACCTGAGAATCCAAGTAACTGTATAAATGTAGAGTCGGTATGATTTGACTCGTGTCTCGCAGATACGTGCTTAGCGTATGTTCATGGCTTTAAAGGAATGACTACAGCTAGATACAATGAAGGTGACAGCATATCACAAAAGCCTATCTACGCAGCCGAACACCACAGGAAGAGCAAACAAAACTGGAGGAACTTGTAAAAGAGTACTCGAAGATTCTTCCTCTGGGGTAGGTTGTTCGGGATCAGGATCACTATCGTCGGCGCTGTCGTCCATTATTGGAGGACCAGAGGTTGAGGGTGTCACATTGGTTAAAAATACTGGGTAGGCATCTGCGATACTGAGTTCTTGCCATGGATTCATGCCATAGGTGCCAAGAGAAGTGGCTCGAGTCCATTCTGCATCGGTAGAAGGGAATTCCACTCCTTCTGGAGGGTTGGTGGCAGCTTCCCATGAACTGCCCGACCTAAAGTTTTCCGTTGTACCATCTGAGTAGCGGATCTCGATGGCAACGATGAGTCCTGAAGGGCGTTCGGCGGCTGTAGCCTCAGCGGTGGCAACAAAGTAATTAGTGTGTCCGTTCAGGGGTATGTAGAAACGTTGGGCGAATCTCCAGGACTCCTCAGAGCTGGGGGGCGAGCCAACCAACTCTCCATTCAAGAAGAATCGAAATGGCCTATCCGCAGCAACGAGGACAGCGGCAGATTCCGCCGTTTTGTCTGCAGGCGTGGGTATCGTTCGTCGAAAAGCGACCCTCGGGGCAGCGGTGTCTCCTGTCCACATCCACTCGGAATCGGAGATGGAAAGACTATTGGTCTCTGCTGGAGGAATGGAAACCCTAGTACCCCAAGGATCAATACCGTATCGAGCAATAGCGGCTGCGGCTGGCCACTGCGAATCATCGAATTCAGACAGATAGAATAAAGCCGCAAAATTTTCCGTTGCCTTCCAGCTGGCGTCGGATGAGATTATGTCACTAGATCCATCCGTATAGTGAATCTCCACCGCACCCAAAAACGCTGCTGCTCCTGGCCCACCCACACGCGGCTCTGGTTGATTTGTCGCTCGTACAACGAATGTGTTAGAAGTGGCGTTCAATGCGAATGTGAACTTCTGTGCTTCTTGCCATACATTTTCTCTGTCCGGTGTCGCTCCAATTGGTTGTCCGTTGACGAATAGAACGAGCAGGTTGTCGGCAGTCATGACGGCAGTCGCATATTGGGCAGATTTGCCATCTGGGGTACTGAATGTCCTCCGCAGAACAATGTCGCCTACAGGTGCAACGGGAGCTTCAGGTTGAGGTGTCCAGACCCAGTACCCGGAGAAGAAGGCCGACTCTAGAGCGGGTGATATCTCGACGCTGGTGTCACGCTTCCACAGGCTAGCTGGGACTTTATGCGTGGTTCAAGGGGAGATTTTGAAGAAAAGGGCATGGCTACGCACTAACTGCTGCGACAAAGGAGAGGCAGAGGCTCAAACAAATTAGAAGCAATCCTGCGAATACATCCGCAATGGGTGGTGAGTTGGATAGCCGAATAAGAGTTGACTTCACCTCGCAGAGATTGCATTGCTAGTAAATGAGTGGAAGAGAATTCTGAGGTTTCTCATGATGAGTGTCGTGGATTTATTCAGAGAGATCCAGGTCCCATCAGCCATCAGCCAAGCTCACCGCGCAGCACGAATGTCAGGGTTGTGTGACAAGCGTGTCACGCTCTGTGTTACGGTGGCATTCTCTTCCTCCCAAACTTGTACATACCGGGCACTAGCGCTTCAAGTTGTCCTGTGGTGCAAATCCTACGTCTTGGAAGATATAAGAAAATGGAGCTGTCAGGGAGGTGCATGCATGCAAGTTCAAGCAGCTACAGCCTCGTGAGTTTACCGATTGCGCTGATACATGACGAGTGCTATAACAGAGCGGCTATAACTTATGGTATCCGAGCATCTCTGTGCTTTGGACGTAAAACGATCTAACTCGCATATCCTAGGCCAGTTAAGGCTCTTTCCCAGATTCATACAGTTCTTTATTCTGTAGGAGCCGCGAGGAATGCTGGAGAGGCCGAAAGCACGCCCACTGGTCTGCGCCTGGATGATGCAATTATCCCTCGTTTCCGGGTCATGGGCCGACCCACACCCTGATACAGAGAAAAGTATTGCTTAAATGACCTACATAGCTGCGGCTGATGGACCGAAGTCTTTCCAAGCGTTTTGGGGGGGATGATCAACGAGATCCCATGCGCATGCGCTTGCATGACTGCAATATCTGTTGTGCGACGACCGCATTGAGCGATGGTATGCCACTATGACCTCAAGTTAGGTCTCGACGTCATAATATACAAAGCGAATGCATCCCGACCCTTGCACCTCTAAAGGCCCTTTCATTGCACCACTACCAACGCGGCTAGCGCGGGGTGGGTACCACAATGCCACACCAATCCATCATTACGCTATTAGTAGGAATTAAATTAAGGAGGTATATAAACCAATCTATAGTACCATTCATCTCAGAACATTACACTTCGCCTTCTTGCTCACCTTATCATCTGTTATGATTTTCTCTGAAACCCAATATTCAACATACAGTATGCCATCTTCGTTGTAGGATTGAGGCCTCCACTAACTCATCGCAGAGAAATCCACCATCTCCCTCATGCACTTTCACCTTCCCATGCCGCTAGGTGCCACCCCTCCCCACTCATGTCGAGCATCCCAGGCGTGATTGGTGAGAAGGTGTCCCCACGTTCACAGAACTTGGTCCAGGACAGCCACTCCTTGCCGCCTTATCTCAGAGCGTTATTCGAACCCGTTTATTCAAGAGTCCTTCAACTTAAATTCCGTATCTCCCACATACCTAGTTATCATCCAGCAGACCAGCAAGATTGGGAGGCGAGATGGATCGACGAGTGGTGTCAGGCCGAGGATGTATTGCAGGAGGTCATTGCTGAGCTTAAGGGGTTGAATGAAGCCACATTGCCCGAAAAACAGGGAGAAATGTCTGTCTCAGACTTACAACGGTTGCGTGGATATCAACAGAGGTTGTTCGAGGAAGTTAGCTCATGTGAAGCTGCTCTTTCTCGAACGGTGATTATTGAGTAGGGTATGACTAGGGTGCTGGCATAGCTTACTATAGGCATTCTGAAAGTTGCTCATCCATTCATAGCTACTATAATAAGCATGCCATGGAAGAGTGAGGCACTGCCAGTGCTGCAATATCACTATCATTATAAAGGCTTGGGAAATATAGATTAATACAGCTATTACATCTGTCATGAGTATTCTGTGAATTTCTATTTATGAGGTGTAGATAGGCAGTAGTGGTATATGCACTGACCAGCAGCCTCTCATGATGAAACCGAAGCTAAGAGTTCAAACTCAGTGCAAGTTTGTTTGCTTACTATATGCTTCAGTTCTGGCCTATGGAGGTATGCCGTGGGAAGAGAGTCAAGGACTGCTGGAGTTGGCCAGATTCAGTCACACATCAGTACACATCACACCACATCATCGGGATCAGTGCGGTTTTGCTTATCCCACCTCTCCAACTTACCTGATAGTACTCCTTTAGCTTTCCCTACCTTTCCTAACCTACTAATAAAATACCCTTTTAGGGTACAACTATCTGTGAGCCCAATCAAATATGAGATGTCTCCATGCACAAAAAGGCAAAACCTACGCTGATGGTGCTGATGAAAGGTGGAGAACATTGAACTACATTCTCAGCCTAGGGACAACTGTAGTTTTAAGGTACGCGTTACGTAACCTCGCTTATATAATCTTCGCTCATTGGCTAGTGGAGGGTATAAAAGACCTTGAACTGTTGATGAGGAAAATGAAATCCTACCACTTCTCTTTGTACCTGCCAGTGATATTTGCCACATAATGCCCAGCATGCATTCACCAGGACCTCAATGGGAAACCATCAGAGGTATTCCAACTTGCTAAGACACCATGGAACCTGCTGACCCCATCTCTAACAGAACCATCATCCTCCAGAGCCAGTTCAGTTTCTGATGTCACTGCAGCTACGCCAGGCACAATCGACTTCCCTACTCGAGGTCTTGATAAATCATCTTCGGCGGTCAGGAAACGTAAGGGTGATGCTGACGCTGGCGATGTGATGGCAAAGAGGTCAAAGCCTTTGAGTGCCGAAGAGCGCGTGGCTAGTCCCGCCAACGATGCTTCCAAATCGCCTTCAGCGAATGGTGCGTTTATCGATGCGTTTCCACAATTTCTATCGTAAACATTGTGCACCAGGCATGCGAAAGCATACCAAATCGAGCCTATCCCCACCCCTCTCTGGGCCTTCTTCTAACCAGCAGATTGCGAGGGGTTCGCGCTTATCTCTCCCGACACCACAACTGCTCTCACCAACCGGCGGCGCGAGTAACGATGCCAGCAAGTCTTCAGCTACAACCACTAGGCTTGCATCTGTCAAGAAGGAGTTAAATAGTCCTAATGCTCTGAGGAGGGTTTCTCTGGATGATTATTTCAGTGTTAGTGGTGCCAAAGATGGAAAGCCAAAGACTGGTGCGCCTATGATTGCTTTTTTCTCGAAATGACCCCAATTCAACCTGGTCCTCCATAGCGAGTTATCGACGGATGACCATTGGTTCCACAAGCACAGCGACTTCGCAGAATCCTATCGTTATCTCATCTGACGAAGACGAGACGCCTAAACACGCTCTGAAAAAGCCCCCTTCATCCATCATACCCAACCCACCTCAATGTCGCCAGGCGGTGAGCAAGAGAGCAATAGCGCCCCTAGGCAAGAAGAACGCGCATATATCTACCTCTAAACCATCGGACACATCTCAACCAACCCCTCGCGAAGTTATAGAACTTCCGAATACCTCAGATTCAGAGGGTTCAGATAGTTCGTCCTCTTCATCGGTGAAGATCACGTCGGTGAAACTTGCACCACAGCGACCTCAGCTCGCGCGAAAACGGACTGGTGGCAAGCGTCGGTCACCTCTCGATCGTCATGCTCTCCGCAGCGACGCTCCAGTCAGAACCGGTGGCATGGATGGTGAAGATCCGAGTTCATCTTCGGCAGAAGATGAGATGGATATCGACGAGAGCGAGGAAACTACGAGGACCAACTCCAGGAATCCATGGAAAGCTTTCAGCGCGAACCGTAGAAAATCCGGTGATGGAGCTACAGATGATGCGACCTCGAAGTCAGGTGATATTGATATGACTGGATTACAAGACGCCCTGGGTGCAATTCCCGGGAGCTCAAAGCAGCAAGCTGTTGGTCAAATCAAGTCCAAGTCTAAGCAACTTCCATTGTCATCTAGCAAATCCAATCAACAAAAGGACTCACTCGGGAGTACATCTAATGCTTCAAAGTTATCCACGAGAGGGCCTAACCCGATATTGACGCAAGCGAGAAGGTCTGACTTGCAATCCCTGGCTGAAGCTATCAATAAAGCCGGGAAGCAAAATGTCACGCACGAGCAAGCAACCATGAAAAGGAAATCAAGTCGCATTACTAGTAAGTACCGTCTTCGGAGTATTCACATGTTTGCTGATCTATATATGGATCAGGCCGTGAGGTGACTCAGTCTCGTGCGTCCTCTACATCGGATGGGGACGAACTGAACATCGGATCGTCCACAACTTCGAGAGTTACCTCGGTTACCTCCAAAACCACGTTCAGTAGCGGGCGCCAACACTCTTCAGCAGCGCTTAGAGCCCGCCGAAACCTGGGCATAAAACCAGGTTATTCAAGGGAGCAAGGGAATACCACTCCTGCTACGCAACGCTCTGATGGAGATGACAACGCATCGAGTGGAAGTGCACGCCAGCTCACAACGGAGCAACCTCCAGATGGCGTGCTCGTGGACAAAGGGAAGCGGAAGGTGAAGGAAGGGTCTGAGGGGACTAGCTCGTCATTTACCCGCGCCTCTCAACCAGAAGCAGGCGGTGATACTCGGGCTCATTCGGATGCCGAAATGTCGGACCCCGGTGCTTTTGAAGATCGGATGAGTGATCCACAAGGAGTTCTCGTCCCCGAGGTTCGTATGCGATATATATTGCGTCTCCTGTGCTTAAACGCCCTCCTGTCCTCTAGAGTGACGAAGAATATACGGAAGCCGATTCCCCAAATCGCACCTCAGCGGATGACGGTGATGCGGACCAGTCACTCCGCCCTCGACATACCAGAAAGGCACTTCCTAAAGGAAGTTACATCGTACCCCCACCGGACGAATTAAACTCTCTCGCTTCTCCCCCGGACTCTACTCGCTCTACGCCCTCATTCATTGCGGATGATACCCCTCTTTTGACAAGCCGCGAGTTCGGCGGATACACGTCTATCACCTTTATGGACCATAGGCGCGCAATTCTGGCATCACCTCCGAAGTACCATCGTTCGGCCGACCTACCACACGCGCTACAAGACCAGATGAATTGGATGATTGAGAACAACCCCTACAATCTAAGGGGAACGCGGCACGTCTTCGAAGCGGCGATCTTCGAGAATACAATGGAAGACGAACCCGAAGCCCCGGCGATTGAGATAATCAACGACGTGGATACGGAGGTCACTCCGCCATGGGAGTTCTACTACTCGAATAAAATGTGGCATGCCGAGGGTGTTCCACCACCTGATATTGCTGGGTTGGTCGGTTGCGACTGTGTTGGGAGATGCGATCCACGGAGCAAGACATGCAAATGCCTGCAAAGGCAGAGGGAGTTTAGTGGAGAAATAAGCCCTGATTTTGCATATGATGCAAGAGGGAAGTTGAAGACACCAGACTACCCGATCTTTGAATGCAACACACTGTGTGGTTGTAGTGAAGACTGTAGGAACAGGGTAAGTGTATCTGAATCATAAGTCCAACTATGTTGATTCATGGCAATCTGTTAGGTGGTGCAACATGGCCGGCAGGTAGCACTATGCATAAAAAAGACAGAATTCAAAGGATGGGGTAAGTGAATTTTCTTAATATGGCCCAGCATGAAGAGCTTAGTATTTTTTTGACTAGGTGTCTTTGCCATGAAAAAAATCTTAGCAGGTAGCTTCATTGGCATTTATGCTGGTGAAATATTAACAGATGCTCAAGGAGAGGAGCGTGGCAAGTAAGTAATATTCTTGACCAGGTTATTTTGATCACTGATGTTTTTTAGAATTTATGATTCCATTGGAAGAACATATCTCTTTGACATTGACTTTCATCACTTGCGAGAGGGCACAAACTGGGATACCAAGTATGTGGTTGATGCATACCATGCTGGCAATGTGAGTTTACCTGTTAAATAATACTGACCATTTATTTATGCTCTACTTTGCACATCAGTTTACTCGATTTCTAGTAAGTGTAGTCTTTACCAAGCTTTTGGCCTATTGGTACTTATTGGTTTTGTGCAGAACCACTCTTGTGATCCCAACAGTGCACTATATCCTTGCTATATTGATGAAGGCAATATTGATAAGCCTCTTCTTGCAATATTTGCAACTCGGGACATAGAAGCAGATGAAGAAATTTGTTTCTCTTACTTTGGTGATGTTGATGCAGAAGATGACTCTGATGAAGGTGAAATTTATGTACTCTCACCACCACCTGGATCAGATGCAGCTATGACTACAGTTATGAGTGGCAAGTCAATGACCACCACCATGACTGTAACAAAGAAGAAGTCAGGCTATGGCAGATGTAATTGTGGGGCTAGAAATTGTACTGGAAAGTTCTTTTTTTAAGTGTGCATTTTCTGTTTGGAATAGTAAAATATATTCTATTAATGATTAAAAAGCTTTGATGGCTTGTAATAAAATATTTTCTGTTTCTAGCAATGAGAATATTCAAGCTTATTGGAATTTAAGGTATATTTAACTATAATGCTTTTTTTGTAGCAATATTCTAGTTACTAATTTTCAATTTGTTTTTGGACTTTGTCTTCTTTTAGTAGTTACAACTTTGGTAACTGCTTTTTTTCCCCCTTCATTTGATAAAACATATGTATATTCTAGCTTACATATAATTATTTCATTCTATTTTATTTTTATTGTGCTTTTTGGTAAGTACTAGTTACAGTAATTTCAATATCACTAAGTATATATAAGTCTGACCTTGTTATAGCTTTCTCTCCAGTTACATCACACTGTATCTTTGTCCTATATTTTGTAGATCATCTGAACAGAGTATAGTCTTGTTTATTTAAGTGATCACAGTTGTTCTCAGTGAGTTCTTCATAGCCAGCAGGATTATAGTATCTTATCTTGTTTTCTTTTTTTATCTCATTTAGTTATTACATGAGCATTATTTTCTCTATTAGGCAGTAGATGCACATATAATAGGCTTACTCATTCATGGTTTATGTATACAAGAAGCTTATATATTTATTTTATAATTTTTTTATTCTAGCCACATTTATGCATAGTATCATAAATACCTATAAATACTTCACTTTCAGATAGCATAATTCTTAGCTTGGCTTTTTTTTTTTGCCCCTTATATTGTCTCTATAAAGACTTGCTTCTTCTTAGTGGCATCTTTGGTAGTGTAATTAATTTAGTTCTAAAACTGGCCTCTTATCCCTATTATTTTTACTTGACCTCAAGACTAATATGCTAAGGAGTTGCATCTTAATATATATACATTGTGACAGTGATCTATTTGGTTGCCTAATTTTTTGTTTTTTTTGTCTTGCATCTTTTTTTAGTAGCTACAGTGTCTTTCTCTATTTAGTAGTATATAATATATCTATGGCTTATGTATTTATAGCTTGCATATATCACAGCTTATATATACTTTTTTTTTCCATCTTTTTGTCTTCTCAACTGCTTTCTAATTAGTGTTATAAATACTTATATAAACTTTTACTTTTAATAGCACAATATCTTTGTTTTTTATTATTATTCATATTTAGTAAAACTAAAACAATGTGATTATCTTTTATTAATATTTTATCTACTTAGTAATTTACTAGGTTATTGCCCCCAATACCTTTTATGACTTTAAGTTTAATGTATTCAAAAGGTTATCCTAACAATTCTGACTAAAATAGCTTTTTTTTTAAAGCAAAAGCAAAAAGATTATGTTATTCATAATAATTTATAAGCTTGTAGCATTATGTTTTCTATTTGGTAATAATAATAACAGAATGACAAGGTATAAATAGGCTGCTTGCAAGTGTTAAAACAAACTCATAGTACTAGCCCTTCTTTTGAAAAGTACCAACCTTAATCTGGTCTTTTTTTAAATTAGCTTTCTTACTTCTACTCTAATCCCAAAGTCTTTGAGACATATTATAGTAAGTAACAAGTTTTTAATATCTTTTCTCTTCTACTTCCTGGGAGAAAAAATAGTGTATTCACATTTCTGAAGTACTAGCTATGTGTCAGGAATTGTAAAATAGGTGTTTTTTATTTTTCATCACATGGTCACACCACAATATAAATAGCCCACAATGATCCCAAGTTCACATCAATAACCCACCAAATAAACATGCCTTGCCACAAAGTCCACTTTGGCCACTACCAAAACCTCCTCAACACCAATGTAGATGACGAGGACATCTACAACCAGATAGATGGCATATGGTTTGAGGTAATGGTGAATTACGTTATCAGAGGAAATTCGACATGAAAGGAGATGTGGTATTTCCCACTACTACAAAAGATGATGAAGACGGAGAAAGGCATTAGATGGGTATTAACTCTCAAGTTCCCAGAAATGGAAGCTTATCCCAAGCACTTCCAGATGCACCAGCACAAGGGAGAATTCGTGTGGGTCAAGGATATAACCATAGACCCCATGGAACAACAACCAGAGTAATTGAATCTCCACTTTAAACCCACTGAACCAAAGTAGTGGATTGGCACCAATAAAATCACAGATCTATCAGAATGACATTCCAGAAAACCCAAACCCTTGGTTCACAACAACCGACAACTCCATTGCCATCAAAATGACAAGGCTATGGAAAATCCTCTCACAAGGTTATGGGGAATCCCATTGTAGGGACACTATCACAATGGAGCTCTGTACCTGCCTTCTACCATCAGATTCTGATAGCAAGTGGCATGCCATCAAACCAAGGACAATAGTTACAACTATGTACTATACTTAGAACAAAGAACACTCCATATATAGTCTAATGTGTAAATTAGTAAGACGGCTGGAACTATTCAGTCCTTGTGTATATAAACCAGGAGAAACCCAGTCAAAAGTCCTCAGCTTCAACTTGGTTTAAACTCTTGAGTTCTACCATCTCATCCATCACTCTAATGCCAATAACCTTCAAGGTTACCAAACCACTTGGTGAGTAATGCATTGTAAATATCCTTTTCTCCCCTATCCTTTGAGTCGTGAGATGGTGCGCCTACAGACCATGGAATACTCTCTGCTGTCAAGAGGCTTACAAGAAAGTGTTGCTGGTTCATTACTAGAGTGCTAAACGGTGAGTATAAACAAGGGGTGGCTGTGTAGTCGCTGGCACCCAGGCTGCCCAAGGCTTCCAGAGGCATCTGCTGTGAGTGATGTCAAGGGTTTGACTTCCTTCTAGTTTGGCTAGCCATGGTGCACCAGTGGGGGCTCTGGAGTAGTTTGGTTAGACTGGCTACTGCTGCCGCTCCAAGTCTCAAGGACTCTTTTCAGACAGTGGTTGCTGGGGTGCACCATTCATTGACTAATTTGTTTCTATATCATCCATTCCAGTTAGGGCTTTAGCCTGAAACATATGTAATGAACAAGCCAAGACCCAGGCGTCCCCTCCAGGGTGACCTCCCCCTGACTACATTGCAAGAACTTGTAGAGGGTGGCCTGTGGGTGACTTTCTCGTCTCTGACTCCCTTCGCGTATATGGATGCCAATGGCATTGTGCAAAGTAGAGGATGGCCTGATAGAGTATTGGGTATGACACTGCCCCAGTCGATGTAGTCCCAGGTTGATAGGTGGTGTTATGTGACAAGTGTTAGGGTCGCTCCTGAACTCAGTTGCTGACACCATGGTAAACAGTATGCCAGATAACTCTACCTAAGACTCTACCCATTGCTATATGAAGTGATTAGAGTATAAACTTCATTCTTTGAGCATTCTCAAAAGGAGTATAGCATAGACTTGAAATACCCCAAGCTTGAATAATGGCAAGAGAGACAGCCTACATTATTATCAACTAAAAATCACTTCAATGTGATAAAATTAATTTCTACAGTGCCAAGCCAAAAAAGTATTAATAAATCTTGCACATCTATCTTCCAATAGGTAAACTATGTGTGAGGTGGCTACTTTGTTTTGTAATGGCCAGTGCAGCTCCTTGCCCTGTGGAGCTAATAGCTTGATTCGAGCACTAACTGATGTTGCAGCCAAATGGAGCCACGTGACAGCGCAATCACAGTTCGTGACTTAAAGTTACCGTGGTCTGAAATCGGGATGGGCCCATGCACTGACCGGCTTGGTTTCTAATCCTTCCCACCAACCAATACCACCACCCTACCCACTTTTGCAAACCTTTCGCACCCCCACTATGCCTCCCGGACTTTCAACAGCTGTGAGCCTTTGCATTTCTCACCTCAATCCCGTCTAGTCGCTTACATATGGCCGGCCATTCATCGCCCGGGATTTCTGAACGTGCAGATGACAATGAAGAGAATTCATCGTGAAATAGCGGATTTGAATAAAGAAGACTTGGGACCCATGACTCTTGCGCCGATGGAGGATAACTTGTATATTTGGAGGGGCACGATTCCTGGTCCACAGGGTAGTGTTTACGAAGGAGGGGTGTTCGAGATTGAGGTGAATTTACCTTCAGACTACCCGTAAGTACTATTACTAGGTGGGATTCGTTGCCCTCTGCATCGACTGACATTGGAATTGCGTGTCTTTCCTCTACGACGTGCCGTGGATATATGCTGTGGCTCACACCATATCTAATGTGTCCTACCACATTTTGCCTTCATCACCGTGAATCATGGCATTGGGGATGAATGAAGATTCACAGCGCCAAAGGTTTTGTTCAAAACTCGGTAATTATTTCCTCTGCGTGCAGTAATCCAAACCCACTCACTCCACAACTTGCCCTTAATCCCACCTGCGCGTTGGACATGCCCCCTGTAGCATATACCATATGAACGTGAGTATTCCTCGTGCTTTGCTTCTTTCTGCTTCTTTTACTCATCTGAACTCAATACCTCTCGTCCCCTCTACCCTTCACGCGCACGGGTGTTACTGCGCTGCAGATATCCGAACACGGGAACATTTGTATCGATATTCTCAAGCACAATTGGTCGCCAGCGCTGTCAATATTTAAAGTTATGTTATCGCTATCATCGCTGCTGACGGATCCCAATCCAAGTAAGTCGAGCCCCCCTTGTCAGGTCGGTCTTTTGGTAATTGCTCGCGTTTCTTGTTCTCATTGCGGCGTGTGCGATCGCTAGAGGATCCTCTAGGTAAGACATGCACCTTCTATGCGACGCCTCACTCTGACCTACATTTTTCCGTTTCTCGAACTCTTTGCTGCCCTGATACTACCTCCAACAACTCTTTACTGCCCTTATCCCATCATTCGATCCCGTATAGTTCCTAGCATTGCCACTCAATATACACGCAACCGGCGTCTACATGATACAACGGCAAGACAATGGACAGAACGCTATGCGAAGCCTAAACCAACACCGCCATCACCGCCGTCTTCATCAAGCATGCAGCTGCCACCTTTAATGAATGCAAGGGGGCGAACTCGGACATTGCCTAACACCGGCATGGCCTCGGGCAGAATAGGTGTTGGGATGGCCTACGGCTCTGGCTCTGAACCCGGTTCAAGGAGCGGATCAGCCGGACCAGGGCAGCCATCAAGTTCAGGCCATATGATGGGTGAGAGAAGGGTGCGAATGGTTATTGATCCTGAACCCATCGTGATTGATGATGACACGGATAACGAAGGGCAAGTGAACAGGCGTCAGAAACGTAAACGGGAGCTCGCACCGACATCGTCGCGTACCATCTCAGATGGGGATGCGATTGAGATAGAAGATGACAACGAAGGGACGTCAGAGGGTAGTGGTCCTACTAGTCGGAAGAGGCGTGCTGTGGGCCTACAGAGGGCTCCGCAGAGGACGCCTGGGGTACAGCGCCAATCATCGGAAGTGATTGTCATTGAAGACTAGCATTATTTTCTTTTCGTGGACTTTGGTTTGGGCATTCATCGTGTTGCACTATTCATCTCAATCCGCCGTGTCTCGATTATCTTGACTTGGATAATGTATTCTGGTACACCTGGTGAAGAAGATACCCAAAACATATGCCATGTATGATTTTACCCATGTTCTCTGAGTCACCCACAATCCATCTGACCGTCAGCTTTAGCTTGGCGTCGCGGCGGTGGTCAGACCGAGATGCCCACAAAAACAAATAAAGGACAATATATTGGCAGGCCTCGCAGTACAGCCACTTGAGCTGACTCGAACCTTTGACCTTTGACTCCACCCACACCCATGAATTCCCTTTAAGATCCCAGTCAGCCTCGACGTCGACAAAACCAACAACCTCACCACTAGCCAAAATGATTCCTCGTATATACTTGTTCGCCGCGCCACGCTTTACCAACAACACTATCGCCGCCACTGCATACCCAGCGTAACACACTACTAATATCGAATCTAAATCCGCCCACTGCAACTCATATATTGAGACCCAACTATCTATCTATCTATCCCTGATATCTACTATCCGACTTTGCAATGTTCGGGGAAGCTGAATCCGAAAGCCCTCGCGTTCCCAGCCCATGGGACTCTTTGATGTCGCAATCCCCATCTTCCAACTCGTGTCGATCTAGGGCGGCGGCAACACCTAGCCCACTTTCCGTCGAGCTCTTACCCAAACTAGTTCCCGAGTCCGATGACGGGAACGTCGAATACAAGCTGCAGCTCCTCAATCCTTCTCCCTCGCGCTTCGCGCGTCTTGTAACACAGATGAAATGGAGATTGCTCGAAGGAGGTGGACAGGCTTATTATGAACTTGGAGTCGCGGACTCTGGGTACCTTGTGGGGCTGCCTAGAGCCGACCTGGAGAGGAGTTTGGAGACGCTGGAGATGATGGCGGGAGAGATTGGAGCGAGTGTTATTGTAGTCAAGGAGGTTGAGGTACCGGTTGCCATGTCTGAGTTGGCTGCTGCGCAGTCGGATGCTTGGAGCAGGAAAAGACCGGGACGGAGGGGTGGGGATGAAGAATTAGGGTTTGGAGAGGAGAGTACGGGTGGAGAGTCGAATACCACGGAGACTGAGACTTCGACGACGGAGTTTGATACGGAGGGTGACTACGATGATATGGAGAAGACGGTGATCTATGAGAAGGAGGCTACTTCGCCGTTATTGGCGGCCACCAAGACCGATCCTGGGGGTTCGGGCTCGGGGGCGGGAAACTCCCATCGCGAGCTATTTGTGATGGATACAGATGACTTGGCGAATATCGCTGACAACGAGGAAGAAGAAACGGCTCCCCAAGCACCAATTCAGACCCAATTCACAATCGACTTGGAAATTTCAGCTGTGTACAAACCAAGGCCTATGCGTACTCGACCCCGCGCTGCACTCTTGCCACCTGGAAAGCATCACAAACGAGGAAAGGGGAAGAAGCACAAGGACTATCCTCCGCCCGTCGTTGGTAGCGAGTGGGTTACGGACGTAGTCCATGTTGAAGGACAGATCTCAACCGCCACTTCAGGCGATTTCAGTCAGGGAGGCGATGACGACACTCCTGAGACTGGGAATATGAAGAGGAAAGGGAAGGAGGGGGCGATTGGGGATGGGAACGCGCATGATAAGGCTCAGCACCGACGACGAGCTAGGGATAGGAAACGCGAGGCCAAGCGAAACGCGTTGTTGCAGCGTGCTGCAGTTGCCGTTGAGGGTGCCATCGTAGGTGATGATCTAGATGGGCCATGGGATTCTACCAAGACCGTCGACTATCGGCAGCATTCTCGTCCGCAGAAAGGTATCACACAACAGTCGCTTGGTGGTAGAAGTTCTATCAAGGTTACTACGGATGATGCAACCGAGGCGTTAACAGCGGGCTTGGAAGACCTCCACGTAACTGTTGAAGAAGAATCGCTGGCTGTCTTGGTCACTGTGCCTACCCATGCTCATGCTCTCTCAGACAAATCTGTCAAAGGGGTCTCTAATGGCACCGAAGATGACTGGGTCAATATCGAAAGCCTCCCTGTGGCGGAGGTGATTGATGACGATGACGACGTGTTCCCTTCTCCCACCACCCCAGCACCCTTCTCGTCCCCATTCAAATTGGATAAGATCCTCCCAGAGGGAACAGGCGATCCGCCTGTGTCATACCTCGCCGCTGCCTCCGAAGCGGTGGCCAGCCACCGGCAGAGAGTGAAAGTTGAGAAGGAGACTGCGGACGCTCAGCTGACGGCCGACGACGGAGCGGGCAAAGAAGGAGAGAAGGGGGAGGTTAGGCTGATCGTTGAGGCTCTTGTTGTCAGGAAGATGTCGCATGAAGAAGCGTTTTTGGATTTTGGAGGATTTTCGTTGATTGGACCGTGATGATGGATCGGCAGGTTGATGGACTGGCTGGATGGTGGCTTTGGTGTTCCCTCTTAGATCCTCGGGACCCTGGCTGTCTGTCTCTACGTTGGAGGATTCGGGCATATCACATGTGGACGACTTTACTAGCGATGAATTACCGGTTATCTTGTACATCGCCATCGTTTGAACGCTCCTTCAAACTATCCTTATTCCGTCCTTTTTGTCTCTCCGGTCTTGTATCATATGTACTCACCCAGAACTTTTTTTAGTCATTTCATTTTATTTTTTGAATGCCGTTTTTGTTTTTTGTTCGAGAGTACTGTATTGCTCGGTGCGTTCTGGTGGTTAATAGATTGCTACCTATTGGAATGTACCGCCGTGCAATGAATGTACGGTATAATCTAGACTGGCTCTCGGTTATGTGTGACGCATTGCTGCTTTTATCTTCAGGGAAGGCCGTCTACCGCACAACCTGGGCACTGCCCCATGTAGTCTTATTGTCTTCAACAGCCCGTAAAATCGGGGTCGCGGTGAAAAGCTTATCATTGTTAGTATAGGACCCGACACGACCGGTTTTGCCACTGCAGCTCATGCAGAAACGCTCTGGTGAAGTGCTGATCACAGTAATTTAGCTTGGGTCCATAGGTCTGGCGAGTTGATACTTGAATCCCAAATTTATGGCTTACTACTAGGAAGGACAGGCTACATGCATGATGACACAGTTGTTGTTAGACGAGACGGACTTCGAGCTCAAAAGCGTTATAAAGTTCATCCGCTTGGCGGAGAGTGCCTGACGGAACGACGATCACTAACTCTTGAGTAGAAATAGACGTCACCTGGGATAACACTAGAAGCATATCCATATCATGTCATTGGTCCACCTTTTGGGACGAACCTGAGTGGAATGAGAACAATAACAGTTCGAACTCAGTTCTTGCTGGTTATCCCGGTGTTACACGGGATTGGGCTTTCTGCACCAAGTTCCGACGCGTAAGTTTGTAGGCACCATTCTGGACCTACTTCGGTGCGCCATCACAACACAGGCTCTTCAGCTCGCCCACATGCGCAGCAAGAAGTTTGGCAGGATGAGAGGCTTGGGGCTATCTAGGGAGGCCTAAACACAGGGCGGTCAATGAAACAGTTGATGCTTGCCACTGGCACGGATAGTCCTCGTACTCCAAAATCGCTGAAAGTGCTATGGCATTCCCATCTAATTGTTTTCTGCACCACTAGCGCGGCACTAATTGCGGTGGGAGCAAGGCGCGAGCCGCTAGCCTCGGGGTCAGTGTGACCGGCAGTCTCCAGCGTGACCGATCGCGCTCAGGCTGTCACGGACGTCGAGGTGAAACGATGTCGACCCTCCATCATCACGAACCCACCTTGCTGTGTATTTTGCTCTCATGAAGGACCAAATAAAGTTGCAGAGATTTTCTTTCTCTTGACGGTGAAGATGTCCGAATATCACGCATCGCCGAGAAATTCATGCAACACAATAGCCACCCAGCCCACCCGACGCCAAAGCCTAGCACTGATTTTGTTTAGTTCAGCGCCCTAATTGGAGTTCGAGGTCAATTACTACAACTTTATATGTCCCTGTTGAGCTCAAGTTCTCTCGTTTTAGGGTGCTTGCAACTATAGGCCTTGTTTGAGCACATTGGCGAACGAGCCGTTCATTCGGTCTGCTTGCTAGTGGCGTCCACACTGCGTCTACTCTGTGGTGGGAAACGGCCATGAGCCCACAGCCCTCAGGTTTGTGACCTCATTCGATATGGAGTCAAATGCAAATTCCCTTTCCTCCCTTGTTCATTTCCCGTACATTTCCTCCTTTTGGGAATGCCAATAAGCCCTATCAGGGTCCTTCCTGAATTACCGTGCTGGAGTCTCCATTTCAATAGGGAAGCCAGAGATAAAGCGTCATTTCAAGTCGCAAACGCCAGTGGGAAACAGCTTAGACAATAAGAAGCAGGGAGGGACTGGCGAATCAGGCATTTCGTGACTAGAACGAGGTGGTGATGGAGCCGAACAAGGCACCAAAAGTTCTCGCAGGGGACGCGCCGCTGCCCGTGTTCCTCTTGTCCACAAACAATAATGTGCAGGAGGTGCTTAATCCTAGCTAAGGTAGGTGAGAGGAAATCGCGGATCTGAATCCCAATTGCCATATTCCGTATCGCAGTTGCGAATCTGCCTAGTGGATTTCTTACCGGCCCTTCGATCAAGAAATATTGGGGTGTGTCGAGCTGCATAAATGCGGCCTGGTCGACCGCCATTTCGTTTTAGACTACCCCGCTGCGACGGTGTTTTGTTTTTTCTGACTCATCACTTGCCTTGTCCGCTCAACTCGTCGTGGGGGTCCTAGCTAATTCGACGTGATGGACGCGTTATTATACAGGCTCAACAAGGCTTTCCCGCTCACACCTTTCAACCTTGCTGTCGCTGCTTCAACGTTTGTTGCATTAAGTCTCTATATCCAACATCGACGAGCATATCACCTCCGCAATCCCAAGAACTTGCCTCACCCGCCTGGCCCTAAACCTCTTCCACTTATCGGCAATGTCTTCGACCTTGCTCGGGAGAATGAAGCACAACACTATCTCAAATTAGCTCATGAATACGGTATGTGTCAATTTTAGTTCTTGATCCAGACGCCGATGCTTACAGTACCTTGGGTTGATCGCATTTCTATGCCCTGATTCATTAGGTGATTTGGTTTTTCTGTCTGTGCTGGGGAAGAACATTCTCTTCGTCAACAACTTCAATACCGCAACGGATTTATTTGACAAACGTTCCGCTAACTATTCTGACCGTAATTCGCTCCCCATGATTAACGATATGTGAGGCATTTTCCACCTTTACTCCTGTTGGCTCTAAATATTACACCATACTGACGTGTATCACTGCACCCCTTGTCCTCGTTCACAGGATGGGCTGGGATTGGAGCTTTGGACATATGCCTTATGGTAAGTCCTTGAACGAGACATCCCTTGAGTTTCCCACCTCCTAAAGTCCACCCTTTCTACTGTGACCCTGTGTATTATGATCCCTGACATTATCGTAACTGCAATAGGTGAACGATGGAAGGTGCACCGTCGCATGTTCCATAGGCAGTTCCAACAGTCAGCCGCTACGAGCTTCTGGCCACTTCAACTTACCGAAGCCCACGGTCTGCTTCGGCGTCTTCTCAAATCGCCCCAAGATCTTATTGATCATCTCCGACAGTAAGGCATCTTTTGCTCCGCTCTTGGTGGGATCGGTCGTTCTCATGCAGAAGGGATTCTTTGTTAAATTAGCAATGCGGCTAGCGTGATCATGAATGTCACGTATGGAATTCAAGTTGCGCCCGATGATGATCGATACATTTTGGTTGCGGAAAAGGCCTTGGATGGTATGGCTAAGGCGGCACACCCAGGAGCTTTTCTTGTTGACTTGATTCCTTGGCGTACGTTGGCGTTTTTAACTGTGATAAATGCTATCTGACAATATCCTTTGCAGTAAAACATGTTCCGTTAGTAGTTTTCCGACTATTTCTTATATTAGTATTTACTTCCCTTTACACTCAGTGACTGGATGCCAGGCACAGATTGGAAGCGCCGAGCTCGTGAGTGGAAGAAAGCTGTACTAGAGATGCGTGATGCTCCCTTCGAATCTGTCCGAAAATCATTGGTAAGCCTTTTGAGTTCATAGCATTATTTTATTTTGACGTTCTTCGTTTTAGAAAGCAGGCACTGCCTCACCATGCTTCGTTGCTAACCTGGTCAATGAGCTCGAGCTAAAAGAAAACACTCACGATATGGACACTATTAAGGGCTGCGCAGGTCTTGCCTATGCCGGTACGTAATCTCGTGCTCTGCATAGTTGCAGAATATTGACTAGATTGAATTCATAGCTGGCGCTGAGAGCGTGAGTGCGACACACATTATGACATGCTCCTCTTCTTAACGATAATCCCAATTAGACCGTCTCCTCGCTATCATCATTTGTGCTCGCAATTGTTCTCCACCCAGAAGTCCAAAAGAAGGCTCAAGAAGAGATTGACAAAGCCATTGGTCACGGCCGCCTTCCTGATTTTAACGACCGTCATGCTCTACCATATATCACCGCAATCGTCAAGGAAGTCTTAAGGTAAGTGCCTTCTGAACTACCCCAGGTGCGCATTTAACCCATGTCTACGCTATCTCTAGATGGAATCCTGTAGCACCTCTCGGTACGTCCCATTTCCGCTGTTTCTATGGGGCACGACGCGTTCTGAACCCTGTCAATTAGGCCTTCCACACATGGTCACCTCCGATGATGAATACAACGGCTACTTCATTCCCGCTGGAACAACCATCATTGGCAATAGCTGGTGAGTTCTGCTTCCTGACTCAATAAGCCTAGCCCCTTATATCCACTCGTTCGTAGGGCCATGCTTCACGACCCAGAAACCTATCCCGAACCTCACAAGTTCAACCCAGATCGATTCCTTGGCGTCCGAGGAGGACAAGAACTCTCGCCCGGTGATCCTCTCTCGACGGCGTTTGGATACGGTCGTAGAATCTGTCCTGGGCGTTTCATGGCTGAGGCTCAACTGTGGATTTCGATTGCTTGTATCATGGCCTGTTTCGATATCGAATCGGAGAGAGATGCGAACGGGAATCCGCTGACGACCAAGGCTGAGTTCCAGTCTGGCATGATTTGGTGAGCTTTCACTGCTTGGTATGTCGGAGAATGTCGACTGACCGGGTTCGCCTTGGTACAGCCATCCCAAGCCATACAATTTCAAAATCACGCCCAGAGGAGAATGGGCCAAGAAGTTGGTTGAACAAACCGTCGACTTGGCGTTTTGATTCTGCTTTATTAGATATCCCCAGCCTCGACGACTCACCTATGGACGCTCCATTCGCATTTCGTACGGCTTTTGAGTGAATGCAACACCTCGCTGACCTTTCGATCTTCGCCCCTTGCTCTCTATCGCAATATTTTGTTATTACAGTATTACCTCTGATGTTCACCGTTTGATACCTTTGTTTTAAGTGATAGCGTTCGTTCACCAGATGTATTGTAGACTACTTAAATGAAAAGTTTTCTCACCTTTACGTGGTTTGGGTTGTTTGTTCAACGGGCAACAATGCTCCTCCGAGTCCGTCGATCTCTACCAGGACCAATCTGATATTCTTCTTTGCCTATCTTGTTCAATAGCACTTCACCATCCATTGGTAAGATAGATATGATGCGACTAGAAGTTGTTCATAATGACAAAGCACAGGGCCTGTGGTAGATGGAGACGCCGGCGGGCGCCGCGTTTCAACACCCGTCTTATTCCGTGACCTATGATGGGGCGGTTTTCACAGCATGGTTGTATCTGCATCAAGGTCATTACCCACGCTCAGTTGTGCTGAGAAGCTAGCACGTATCAGCTCTTCCATTCAAGCCATTCACTCTCGAATGTGCTTTATTTTGCTTATCATGAGCATTACATCTGCTTCTGGCGTCGCTTGTCCTCCTGATCGTCTGGTTTTAAATGGCGAACATGTGCCAATCTCCGCATGGTAATTGATCGTGCCATTCTAGGTGAGAAATTTCGGGGTAGGATTTATGTATAAAGGTCTGATAATTACTGCATGACACCTTGAGGCTGAGCCTTACCAACCTTTGGCAGGTCGCTGGGGATTCCCGTTAAGTTGGCGTTGGTTCCCAACCACCACTTTCCCCATTCCCTCCACGGCGTTACCTTCTTCACCTTAGCAGCTGGGCTGGTCCTGCTGTGCATTTAAACGTGTCGCTTCCTGTTCAGGCATCATGTTCTACGTCAGGCAGGAGAACTTTGCCTGGTTGTTGCCCATTAGGTTCGGGGTTTTTGTATGCTCGCCATCTCTCGATGCTCGTCGCAATGGATGATGATTGAATGGGTCCTGGATGTGCAGGTTATGAATTTCATGGGGATTGTCGGTTGTGCGTTCGTCTGTGGTGTAGGATGGATTCAGGTGCCTCAACTGGGTGAGTACTTTCCAGTCCCTCTCAGCTGCGCCCGCCTCCCAACCTGTCACGGCTCATTACAGACGTACACCCTGTGAACAGCATGGATAAGACGGCCTTGATACTCCATTGCATCCTCTTCACTGTTCTAGGCGTGATGTCCATACTCGGGTAAGCCCCGCAGCCCACTCAACACTCGATGTACACGATCTCATGCCAATTATAGCTTCGGGGCTGCCGTTGCCAAACACAGGAACTGGGCCTCCATCTTCTCGATAGCTCTCGTTTTCCACTTGGTGCTCAGCATCCCTCTTGGCATTTTTGTTCTCGTCGCTATCTTCACTCCAAATAGTCCCGAAGACATCAAGAGATGCCTCAACGGTGCTACGGGCGCACTGACGTTGACAGTCTGCACTAATGGCATCGCGATAGCACGTGGTGTTGCTGTGGTGCTCTATGTCTTCACCTGGATACTACAAGCCTGTGCGTTATTGTTTCTTCGATTTGTGCATATATTTTGTTGGCAATGCCTCCATACATACATATTGACGCCTCTTGTTCACCAGATTCTTATGTCATCGTAGCAAATTATGTCCGTCAACTCGATGAAGAAGAGGATGCCGCTAACCTTGCGCCACCAATAAGCAGGCCAATGCCACTCAATGTGTACAACAACTTTGCAACTATGAAAGAGGGCCTGACAGAAAATTATCTGTTCCCATCGCCGTTGTTCCTCCAGCGGGAGCTGAACCGGCCGAGACCCGTACCAGGAGTCGTATGACTGTATGTAAGAAAACCGATGCATACTTGTTGTAATTTACACTCCCTTGAACGCCAGCATCCATGCTATTTTAGTGTAGATTACGCAACGCTAACTTATTCAACAATGGATTTCTCTCCCTTCATGAAGAGCGTTGGTATGGTGCATAATGGTGTAGGAGACGAGTTGCGGTTACGACGTTTCTCTTGGTTTCTCGTATAACGCCCAAATGGGTATAGAGTGCGTGTGATAAGCATAAGAATCAGCTCTGCTATTTTAAGAACCCAGCTGACCATTGATCTCTTCTCCGGTGACAGGAGAGCCGGAGTCGTACTTGATACGACAGAGATCAATAGTGACAGATCGAAGAGTATGGGAAAGCAGCAGATTGAACTACATCAAGCAAATAGCTCGACATGGTCAACACCTGTGTATCAATATTTCCATATTATACATGCTCGGCATGATGTATCTATGGTAGGTTGCATCTCAACAAAATCCCGGATATTATGAACTCTACATCAAGTTATAAAGGACCTCTAGTTCTACAAACTAAGACCTCAAATTAGTGAGACGGCCGTTTCATATATATGCGTAGGCTGCGTACCAGAGTCATGAACTCAAACGTATTCGCTCTAATCGCAACAAGAAATCTTCTAAGCTTTCCCAGGGTTAGGAGGACCAGTGTTAGGGGGTGCGTTTGCAGGTGGGGGTACTAATGTGTCTGAAGGTGTCATCTTAGTCGGGGATTGAGTCTCTTCTGT
Source organism: Volvariella volvacea V23 (assembly GCA_000349905.1). Classification (NCBI taxonomy): domain Eukaryota; kingdom Fungi; phylum Basidiomycota; class Agaricomycetes; order Agaricales; family Pluteaceae; genus Volvariella; species Volvariella volvacea. The sequence goes on from KB722765.1 coordinate 386,298, forward strand.
TTCCTGATCTTTTTCGCCCTCCCTTAAGACTTGCCACATCTTCTCGTACCCTAATACCTTCCACTCATTGGCAGATCTCACGTGCCATTTCGCCTTCCTCGACGTGAAGACTAGATTTTTGTCGTTAAAGACCCAGGCCTGGACTGTAGGCGCCGGTCTAGCCGTCACGGATTTGATTTCCTTGCCTATATGCGGAAGTCAGGGTGAGAGGCTACACTTGTGCGCGTAAAACACTTACGGATGATGTTATGTGTGAAGTTGTCGAGGTTCTATTAAAGGAACGAACGTGAATTAAGAGGTACTGGGGACCCGGAGGGTGTCTTACAAGGTCATTAATATCATATCCGAAAGGATCTGAAAGAATGGATGTGAGTACGTTATATAGCCTGTACGGTGTCTGCATTCTTACTTTCAATTTCCTCTCCTGCGACCAGGAATCCAAAGAAAAAGTATGCCTATAATAAATAGATCGAACTTAGCATATCACATGTACATAAGTGTAAGGCTCACGTACAACGATAACCGTTCCAGGAATAGTGACCCATCCAAGGCTATTGTAGAGCTGGAATGGCTGTTTCCGAGTCAGTTTGAAAGAACCCACTGGACGACGAAGGTAATCACCAATGCGAGGCAATAGAGGGTGGTAATGCTCCAGAGGTGACTCGAATACCTATTTAAATTTCGTGTTGGATGAACGTGAATTTGCTGATGGAATTAAAACATAGCATACGAGAACGGGACGGGTGCGGTTGAAATTCTTTCGAGATCCGTCAGGCTCTCCACGAAGGTATTTACTGCAGCGAACAGTGCATCTACAATTGTTTGAGTAACCCATAGCAGACATAGAACGGGGTGGAATGACACGTACTCATCGTAGGAACATCCATACCACCCCTTCTTTGCAAGTGCGAGATATAAGAGCTCTGACGTCACAGGTTTAATTCATGTTTGACATGCTTGGCATGTCACTTACCAGGTATAGAGAAATTTCAACGGGTATATTATCATAGGCCTTGTGACTGTAAAGTTTTGTGCGTACACGAGCCCTCCTGGCTTTTTTGCCTGTTGAACCCCTCAGACTATTGCCAAGCCAAGCGGGAAGAAAGTCATAAAAACTGAAGGTGGGAGGGTTGAAGCTTGGAAGTAGGAAGGGAGGTAATTCTACGGCTTGCGTTAGCGTTGCAGAACTGTCCTCTTTACGATGACGAGTGGGGGCAGGAGTTGTGACTGGTAGCGGTAAGGACTCGCTTTGCTTCTCTCCAAAGGTACGGGACTTAGTGGACATTGGTACAGGCTGCCGCGCCGACTGCAGGTCAAGGTGGTAGACGGAGTAATAGAGATCCCTATCAAGGTAGCCATTATTACTCGCTGGATGTCGAGTGAAGGGAACTTACTCATAATTGATACTATCTTCTCCTCTCAGGTAGTGCTTAACGGCCACAGCAGCAGCCTCCATGAGATTAAGCACCGTCTTCTTTTCGATGATGACTTCGCCTCTATACATGTCGATTTCCTCTTTGGATTTTTTATCATGGTCCACAGGTAGCTCTGCCCACAGCATATGAAACACTTGGTTATATGGCGCATGCAATAAAACTCACCGGGCACATGAAACCATACAACGCGTGCTAATGTTCGACACGCATGTATGATTCGAGCCCATTGAGTCCTTCCTTGGTTGTATTTCTCGTATGCGGATGTAGTACGGTATGAAATGACAAAACCGAGCACAGTACCAGCACTTTTATGGAAGGATGAGCGCAAATTGGGAACAATAAGACACATCGATCTTACGCAGTAAGCAAAGTAGGCTGGATGCTGAGATTGTAACCCCGATCGTTGAGTACTGTAATTAAAGCCGCCCAACCCGCATAGAACACGAGCAGATGCCAGGTCCCAAACAACGCTGATGCTAACAATGCATTCAGCGGCGAAGCTACCAGAGCAGGTCCGGAAACAACACTGCAATAGATAAGATGTGAAGATGAGTCAAAGAGAATGAAAAGGGCGCAGACACGCAGCACTTACGGAGCCCTAGCTGAGATTCCTGTATGTGGCGCATCTGTATCAGACCTCACAGGAGGGTGGAACGACTAAAACAATGAGCGAGCGCCTTCAGCTTGTGACAAGGAGCGTACGGGGGTGGACGGGGTGGGCGTAATGCTAGGAGGAGCAAGGGTTCGTGTGGAAGAGTCCATGTAGAAGATGGAGTGAGTAGCAGCGGGTTTCATTTGCCCTTTACCCATTGCTTTATGTACCAGTTTAGCAACCACGAGGCGGCAATGCGTAAGGCCATGACTGTATATCCGAGATGCGTCTGGGCGAGCGAAGAGCACCAGGACGCAACAGCCAGGGGTAATAACCGCTCACGCCGTCGTGATATGCGTTCCGTGCCGAATGACAAATATGTGATGCACGAGGTGCAACAGCAATTGACGACAAGTGGGCGAGTCGATATCATAAACTTCTAAATCCACGCTTTCACCCTTGCCAAGAGCCAAGCGCTCGAACATGAATGTGATAGTATTGGGCCTTCGCTCTACCTTTGTCGCCCACCAATGGTGGTGGCGAAAACAGAAAAAGGCTCCAAACTGCTCCGAGAGCGGGGAACGAAGCGGTGATAAAAATCAAATGGGCGTCATGGTGGCGAGTTTAATCAAAGGTGCAAGCAGGGAGGAATGACAAAACACGTTTCTAGATGCTGTGTTGGTTCGGTCCGGGACTTGCCGGTCCGGGACTTGCCGAGAGGTCAAGACACAGAGAGCTCATGGTGATTTGGATGCTTGAACAAACATTCTATAGTGGGCATTGTTAAGAAAAACTACAAACGACGAATAGTAGCA
>KB722766.1:2431-60210 GCA_000349905.1 Volvariella volvacea V23
CCCCTAGAAGAACTTGGTTGAGGCTCCGAGTCATATCCGTGAGGCTTGCTGCGGTGAGGTTTGCTGGTATACCACTCCTGCGCCGCCGTCCTTTCAGCCTCCCTTTCTCGTGTTCTGCCATCCATTTTCTCCCGTCGAGTCGTCTGTTCTTTGTCTCTATCCCGGTCCCTCTCTTTCTCTTTTGGTCTATGCCTCTTTGACTCTCGCTCTCTTTCGCGATACTTGTCTCGTTTCTTCTCCACGTAAGTCTCACCAGTTTCGCCCGACAGATAGCCTTCTTCTTCGATGTACCTCAACTCCAGCGGGTCCCTTGCGGAGGGCGTCTTGGGCGTGTAGGGGTCCCGCAGTGCATACCCCTGCTCCGTTGCCGAGACCCATCGGGATATTCCATTCATCTTCTGCAAATGGCGTTGCAACGCCTCTTCTGAGTAATCGTACTCGGTCATTTATGAGTGTCTATAGGACGTCTAGCGTGGGTGTCTATGCAGTTGTGGTTGTGCGGTTGTAAAGTGAAAAAAGTCGGAGAGACGGCGGATAGTCGGGTAGGGACAACAATGCGTAAGTGATGGATGGCCGCTCTGGAGAAGTTTAGTCGTAGGTTACGTATGGCGGTGGAATGTGTTGCAGTGATGATTCGATTATCAGGGGACGGGTATGTATATGATGCAATCGTCAATTTCGAAGCGGCCGAACAATTTAGCGGATTGAAAACCGAGGGCGGGGAGGGCGTTGGATTTTACAGGCGAATTCGTGAGGAGGGGGAAAGGTGTGGGCTGGGGTATCTCGGCGGTAGGAGTGAAGCTGTGGATCGCTGGTCCCGATGCTGCACAAAGAGCAGCGACGGACTTTGGGTCGCTGGCCGAGTCAAGACAACAAGGCTGTATAGGCTGTGACTCGGTACTCATTTGCGGAGACAGGGTCGCGCGACGCTTACCTGTGCGTTGTCGAGCACGTCGACGAGGACCGCAAAGCCAACTCGATTTCAGAAAACATATCCGCGTGCCACATTACGTAATCGCTGGCACGCCGCAACCGCATTGTCCTTCCGATCTTAACACGCGCAAACAATCCTCAATCCCGTACCTACTCAGGATCTGGCGGCGTCCCGTACTAAGAGCAACAATAGGGCATGAGCTCTACAGCGCAGATCGTTCAGTCTGGCGGGCACCCAAACGCCGCGCGAGCAGTGCAGCACAGGTACTCATGCACACTCTCAACGCACATCACTCGTTGCGGCGTTGTATTCGTGCTTGATTTCGGATTTATAAGTTTATCCGTAGTACAAGACTGCGGTAATATTGTGAAAAGGCGCTTTCAAGGCAGCCCCTCGTACATCCCGCGTCGACATTCTTACATTCTATGGTTATCATAGCCCCAGGAGGCTGACGGCTGCGCAAATTTTGCAATGGTACGGAGCATCAAAGCGTAACACAGGAATCTCGCTATTTTAACTAATGATGCCGTCAATTTAGAGCGGGAAGTATCCGATGCAGTATTCGACGAGAAAATGGTGATTTCTGCGGGTGAAGGCAATAATTTATGATGATAAGTGTATTTGTCTGGCCATCGACATACGGAGCAACGCCCGAGATATTTTTCTGCTTCTTCATGCTGTAGTGCAAGCGCAGCACCACTCATGCTACTCCACACGCCGGTGGCTATTGCTCCTGAACAGTAATGCATCCAATAAGAGACGTGGTTGCAAAACCCACGACAATTCCACCGATTAACGGTGGACCCCTGGTTATCAGCGTGCTCCACAGCTACTGCTATATGCGCCCCTCGTTGGTATGCAAAGGGCTTGCTTGATCGTAATGAATCCCGATCGGTCGTGCGGGATAGCTATGCAACCTACAGCGCCTCCCTCGTATCTGGTTCGTATCTCATGTACTACAATTCGAGTCTTTTGCTAATACGATGCCCAGCACATCCTATTATCGTCTCACAAGCAGCTTTCGTAAACCAAGCAACAGCCTTCAGGGCGTCCCAAGGAAGGAAACGACACGGAAGCTAATCCCGTGCTCCTGAGTGCAAATGCCGAAATTTTCCTTCATTGCCTCATCCTGTGGTGCTGTTAAGGGATACGTAAGACTAAGCACTGCTGCTGCGCTTTGATCTCACTTATATACTGTTTTAGCGTGATCAACGATGCAGCAAATAATGAACTCAGCGAAGATTTATCCCTTATTCTTCTTACTAGCACTTTAAGCATAACGTTGGAGGTATGGGGCCTCAGCGAATACCATATAGAGTGCTACCTTTCGTTTATCAAAAGGCGCAAAAAATGAAAAATCTGACACTCGCTCACAACTTGCAATAACCCTCATATTCGCTAAGACAGTTACCAGCAAAATACCCAGCACTGGGATCCCTGGCATTCTGCCACAGCACGAGGAACCAGTGTCCCAACCCTGACTCGTTGGCCAGATGCAATGCCCTGTGCGTGCTTGCTATTGGTCATCATGACGGTCACCCACTCCACTCCACGACAATCGCAAGGCACAAAGAAATAAAGAAATATGCTAGCGTAGTAAGTGCTGAATAAAGCCACTTGGGTGGCCTTAAACCATCTTAATACTAGGCTCCGTGATGGGCAATACCTATGTATACTTACTATATAAGGCAGAGATCCGCTGCCGTAGATCACAAAAGCGGTCGGTACTGTCAGAGGACAATCTACCATCCAATATACCGAAGAGATTTCCGACCTGGGATTCAGTGACTCGTCAATCTCAAGTTCACGCTCATGTGATCATCCCAATGTCAATTGCTTGGAACGGCATTCCATCAGGGAGATGGTTCTCCTTTAACGCTTCTATGCGCCCTCTTACTTATTGGGACATGGATACAAACTCGAGTGACACAATTTCACGGATAAACCCCAAGCTCTGTCGACTCCTCTAGCATCTGTGAGGAGACTCAAGACCCTGAATTGAAGTATTCCTGTATGATTATTGCTGTCCAAAGAAACGGGTTAAAATCCCCAAGGAGGTGCTTGTAGAGGGTAGTACTTACCGCATCCAGTCTTCTGTTGGAGGTTCATTGAAAGAGCTATTGAGAGGTTTGAGGTTTGAAGAACGGAGATGTCACTATGCTACTGCGCCTGCACACGCGATGGAGATGTAGGAAAGTCCAAGGTATCATCGTGCCTGGAGAGATGCACGCCGTGCAAGCGACTATCATTTGTATTTTTCAATACAGCGCCGGTGATTCCTGGTAATATAAGTTTGTCAATCACCTTCTGCAATAGTTCCCATCCACGGCCCCTGACGCACGGCCAGACGGATAAGCTTCAATATGTCTTCATCATACGCCTCTAATATTGGTACACATCGAGCCTCACCAGTTGCCTGACAATCCCATCGCTGATGTTCAGATTTGGGAGATACAATTCTTTCTATCGATCCCCGCCCAGTCGAAATTGATTAGGTTTGCACGTCATACAGGATCCTTCTCAAACATCATAATGTTCTGTCAACGAAGATCGCCATAACGTAGTTCTGGTCATGAAGAGCACGGATGGCGCGAGTCAAACTTTCAATAACGCTCCCGGGTAAGCTCTTCTTCAAAAATGCATCGTCTGCGGGCGTGCCTTCGGCAATGTCCATGACCACCACCTTGACTGCACCACGTAACTTGGGGACAGAGCGCAGTCGAGGAGCCGATTTTAGACTGGCAACAATCCCATGAGCTTCTCCACAAAAGTTCGTCATCAAGTTCGGCTATGAAGAGCGAACGGTTGTAACTGGTATCATCCCCAAGTAAATCGGAATCGCTCGGTGAAATTGATAGTTGCTGGAGCTGATCAATATATGTCGGGTTGATAGAGATGAGCGTGGACGGGCGGGCTGGGTGTAAGAGACCGGTAATGATCTATTAAACCATTCACTGTATGCCGAAAGATATCAAGCACCTGAGGGAGATGGTAGATGCATTTTGTCCTATATGTATCGCCACCGAGATGGATGTAGTCCGTAAACGGTTGTGTGACGAAAACATCGACGAAAATAGAGCCTGAGGAGCAGATATACGGACCAGCGACAGATATCAAAATGCGTGGACAGTGAGACGCCTGCTGTATCTCTTGATACTTAACGGAATACGAAATTAGTGAGGGCACAAGAGGACTAACAATGAAAGACGGATGTTGTCATTACTTTGCTGCTTTCTCAATGTGGAGGTGCCTTGAAATCCACTATTACCACGAACGCCCAATTTTGTCTTAAGCTCAACGTGCGTATGGATTGCCTTCACGCCACTCCCCAGGCTGATCGTTGCGATGGTGCCACTCTCAGTAACCAAGCCTCCATCCGCCTTTTGCGCCTTCGCGTGCATTTTGAATTCAATATCCAGAAGATTCTGGGGCATGTCTCGGATATTAACGCCACAGCCATCCTCAAATCTATCGATTCCGTTTGGGCGCTCAAACAACTTGACTGTGACTCCAACGAGATGTTGATCCGATTCAATTTGGGAGAGATTGATTGTGGCAAAGACGTAGTCGTCATGGGAGGACCGAGCATTAGGATATTCATTATAGATTGGGTGCATTTTCTACCCTTTCTTGACCCGGAGAGACTATTCACGACTGTAGATGGCGGAACAGCATTTTGTGCATCCCGCAACATCTTCATGCGCTAAGATGACACCACTTAGAGGAATGTAGCAAGTTTAATATCACGGACCCACACTTTGCACGTCTGGATGTAGTATAATTTCGACTGGTCTTGCGTGCGGTTAGACAAAACGCAATGTATATTTCCATCACATGGTAGGAAACTACGAAAATTGGAGATGTCTCAATTGTCTCTGCATATATTGCTTAGATGTAAGGGTGTCGTGCTCAAGCCATTTCTGAGACTTAAGCCACGGTAAGTATTTCTTCTACGCCATCACCTTTGACGGAATCCCCCAAGACGCATATTCCACCTACCATCGAGTCATTGACTTCAAGATAGGCCCGTACATTAACGCGCCCATACCAACCCCCCTTCGTGGGGCATTTAATAACATCTCAATACCCTCAAGGTCACATTTCCTGGCATGCCCCCGAAAACACTGTTCACTAAGGTCCGCCAAGGAACAAAATTTTCAAAGTCCACGAACACGACTTGACTGCGGACCGTATATGGCAACGATAACGGGTCCGGAAACCAGCCCTAGGCCATTCTATGAAGCTTAAGTTTTCTGTCTTCATTCTGGACCCTGGTGAAAATTGGTTTGCTGTGGCGGTGGTGAATGTAAGACGACGGAATGACCAAAGGCATTCTCGATGAAGCGATAATGGATCGATACGGCGTCGAGATTGATAGCACGACGTTTGAAAGCACGTCGCATAGGGGTATAGTTTAAGGGGGTATAGGGTACAGCAGTGGCTACAGTCGATACTCGTCAAAATTCGTAAGCTCATAATTTGTACGTATAGCTGTGAGTATGAGCAGTACAGATCTGGAAGGCATAAGATAGAACACTAGCAAACGTGAGCTACGAGCAAGTGATGTATAAATGAAGGAAAACATGAAGAAAATGGTTCAAGCTGAGCCGGGAAAGGTGTAGGGATCATCCATAAAGCGTCCGGGACTCACTCCATCACATTCATCCGTGGGTCCAGTGATTATGCAAGATATCCGAAAATCATCGCATGTCGACATTCCTTCATCCGGCCGAGAAGCTCGGAAATACGCCCGCTGATAACCAAACCCAAGAGTATGCCAACGGGATAACGAACGCGCTCCGATGTTAGGAATCGGGGGTTGAGGCACCTAGTCCAGAAGGACACCGTGCGTGTCCGCTCCAGTCGATACGGATAGGAATACTGGAGGACCAATCACCAGACGTTCCGTAATCTCGTTCCAAGGAGAAGCAAGGCTCTTGGGGTGGTTCCCGTCAAACGGTCATCGTGTCCGATCGGTTGTCATTTCTGGCACTTAGGTGATTGACTTTGGGCGTTGACAGGAGAAGCAAAGGGTGTGGGGGTGGTGAAGGAACTGGGGTAATAACGTGTTGTGTGAGGGTAAAGGCTAGGAGAAAGAAAAGGAAGGGGTATCGCAGATGGAGATAGGGAACAATGGGAGACAGAGAGTGATAGGGTAAGAGAACTCGTGGTGATCTCCAAGGGTCCTGACCAGGAACCAAAATAGGCAAGCTACCGTAACCACACAGGTCGAACTTCCTTTGTGACGACTGAATCACGAACGCCTCGTCTCTGGTTCGCGCACTCGAGTCCTACAATCTTCGTAACACGAGTGTTGGATAGTTGACAAAGGGCGAGAGTGGAGGACGATATCCAAGGCTACCGTCACCAATTCACGACTCATGGCACATCCACGATGCAGAATGCGCAAAGTACTGTGAAGGGTCCGTTGTTGGTGTTGTCAAGATCCGGCGATACAAAATGATATCCGATTGTACACTTGCCTGTCTTCTTGCCTCCTTGCGTGCCATGCGCGTAAGGGATCTCCGAGTCGGGGGGCGTGGCGCCTACTAGATGGTCGTCATGGTATGTTGAGGTAGGCACTCAGGAGTTGGAGTGTCCGTTGTGTACTGTGATCTTCATCTCCACCGACACCTACACCCGCAGATGGCTGGGATGCTTCCATTTTTAACTGAGATCCTCTCGCCCGCTCGAACCCCGTCTCATTCTTCCTTGCTTGGTCCGCACATGAAACCCGCCCACTGGGGTCGCGAGTCCCATCCACTCCATGTCCAATTTCAAGCACCCATCTTGTGTGCATTCATACTCTTCACCTCAGTTTCGCATCGACTTTTCTCCCAATCTTCATATTCCTTTATTCGGATCACCGATCGTTATCGAGATGCTCGTACCCACCGCTCCACTAACTACCGGCCAACGGATATACTCTGGGCTATAGGAGTTGGAGCCCCGGCTCGGGCTACGGCGTGGGATACTAGATTGAAGAGCAAAAGCAATACGGATCGTCAGTCAGGTGATTCGAAGAATCCGCCATGAGAAGCAAGAATGAGTGAGAATAGGAGGCGCAGCCATTAAGGAGCGGAATGCAGACAAAATAGTAATCAGCGCCCAGTACGCTTAGGGGCGTAGGAGGACAAAGGCATAGAAGGGATGCATTGTGGGTGTACGTGTGTGTACGTTCACCAGCGTGAAGTCCGGGGAATAAGAAGCCCGGAGGTGAGGAAAGGAGGTTATGGCATAGGTGATAAACGGGGAGTTCGAGCTCGGGAATAACGGGATGATTAAACGGTGACATGAATGACAGCTGATCGACTATGGGCGAATGTGGGTATAGGCGTGCAAAGCGAAGATGCAATTCGCCGAATCAGGGAAGGTAAAACGAAGAAAGAGGAACTGTATGTGGAGATTGAAAACGTACTTTCAATTCTAGTGGGTTCAAAGGCGCCATTGCCGGCTGTGGTAGCATCACGAAGCCAGCGGGAAGAGGGTGGTGATGAGATGACGACGACGGCGGTGGTGAAGGGGAGATGCTCAAGGCACACGGAATGAGCAATATGGGAGTCGCAGCCGTGTGCGCAGCTACGGTAATCGCCCTGGGCGATTGACCTGTTGGTGTAGACTGAAGGGCTCGTGTGCTCGAGTTCTGATTAGAAGATTCTTCCTCTGTTGTCTTGTCACCGTCCGATTGGTTCTGTGAGGGCTGTGAATTGGAGTGTGGCTGATCTTGACCTTGTGACGACTGCGCTTGTGATTGTGGTTGAGAAGGTGATTGCGTTGGTGGAGGGGTTGCGGAGTAAGGGATTGTATGGGCTACGGGAAATGCCAAGGTCGGTGAAGGTAAGGCATAGACGTATGGTGTAGGTACCATAGGGTATTGAACTGGCATTGGGTATGGTGCGAACGGAGGAGGCGGAGGCGGCGGATAGTAGTAATACGGCATGCTGGTGGGCGGGTTAGTCGACGAGTGGCGACCTGAAGGCTTTGAAGACCGTGATTTGTTTCCACGACTTGACGAGTACTCGCGGTCCCGATCTCTGTCATGGTCCCTGTCCCTTTCCCGGTCGCGTTCACTACGATTACGCTTTTCACGTTCCCGTTCATACTTTCGTTCCCGGTCCCGGTAGTCTGTACTATGACTAGCGCTCGTTCGTGAGGAGTCTCCCCGAGATGAATAATCACGGGAATGAGTATTCTGAATGCCGTCGCACCAACAAAAGCGCTCAGCGTCAACAATGGCGAATGCCGTAAAGGGATACGTACTGTTGAGGCAGAAGCGGAGGACCTACTCTCCGAGCTTCGAGTTCCACTGCTCGTGCTTCCATGGCTTGCAACGCTCCTTTTATCCGACGAAACCGGGAGATGAGTACTAGATCGATGGTGTCCAACGTCCTCAACCCAACGAGTGATCCGTGCTTGTGCTTCCAAATGGCGCTCGTAAGCTTCAGGTGAGTAGTCGTATTCGGTCATTACGCGCAATCAATGCAATCAAGGTTGTGGGGAGGAGTGTGGCCAGGATGAATGACGCCAATGCTGATGGTGGGGAGGCACCGTTGGGGAGGAGGAGGGGAGGCGTTCGAGGGGAAAGGAAGGAATGGAGTTACGAGCGAGTGGCTTTTAACCCTTTCGTGTGTGGGGGCCTGAATGTGGAGGGACAGAATGAAAGAACGCGGGTGGGTGAAGAGTTATGTAGACCTAGACACATGAAAGGGCGTGGCGAGGGCACATTGTTATATCATGGCATTGCATTAAAGCACTGAGCTATGGTTGCGTGCACAGGGATATTTGTTCAGTATTATGTATTTGACCCCTTCAGGCTTTGCACCTCTCCTGATCTGGCAGTGGGCATGCAATGGGTAGGACCGGCTACGAAAGGTTCGATGGAAAAAGAGTTATGTTTGGATGTGCTATCCTGGCCCTGGCCTGCACTCATTTCCAAATTCTGATGGTCTCGGTCCGAGGCTCTTTGTCACCTGGGCTGATCGTGATGAACGTGGTCGACGTCGTGGACAATCAACGTTCCTGGGTGGCGTCAAAAAGCTCCTTCAAGCGGAGCTTAAAAATGGCCACAATGCTGCGTTTTGGCTATGGCCGAAAAACTCGACCACCCCGAGTCAAGCCTCCAGACTCCAAGAAGAATGGACTGTGGTCTTCTCGTCGGAAAGGTTTACCTGTTGCATTGCAATCAATCCAGGTCTACTCGCACCTATTTATTCCGACCCCCTCCGAGGCTGATTCAGTTCTTTGTAGAACCAGCATCCCACCACCCGTTTAGCTAGGGCCTTTCTTAAATCCGTACTAAGCGCACCTAAAGTGGATATGGCAAGTTTTTCTAGTGCTCGACATCATCGCTCTTTTTCTTATCACCAAAGCTTATATGATCCGGTGTGGAATACACACCGGTGCGTGCGCAGCTGACAGTCAGAATACATACGCGGCGTATCAAAAATTAGACTCGCGCTCAGGTGTACCCTAAGGTAGGCGTTTTCCCTTTTCCTTTTTAAGATTTAACGTGAGTTGTGAAACTCATTACATGGTGACGCACAGCACTGCAGAGTATACGCCAAGTGAGATGTATGTTAATAGCTTCAGAGCAATTTTAGGTGTGTACGGGTTTCTGTTAGGGCGAAAATAATTCTTTTCTTATGTCAAGCAACAGCATTAGACCGCGTACTATTTTGTGGGGCTGTGAGGTATGTGTCAACGGGCAACAGCAATTTGGGCTTAGCGTTATTCGGATAGTACGCCATTTAGAAGGTCAAGCTGTACAGCACGCATCGTCGAATGACTCATGCCGATGCTCCCTTGATACTTCTTCTCTACTCAAAGTGTTCACATTCCAGCTGCTGACCTGTCGGACAGGTTGCCTTTCTTTGGTTCTTCATTAAAATCCATGCGTACGGCAGCTTAGAGTTACTCCCTGTGCAGGTACAATAACATGCTGTGAAGTGCTTATGGTGCAATGTCCTTTGACTTGACTATCACCGATTGATTATATCCTGGGTTTTCACTAAGACAGCGACCGAGTCTTGAGAGACAACAGCCTTTGGAGCATGGAGCCCCTAATGGAACGTATCACGTTCCGTCAAAGTGAAACACAGGAATATTCTGATGAGCACCACGGTGACAGCAGGTACGCTGGAGGATATACAGTTATAGGTATTCTTAGATCTTCAGGGATACAGAAACACGCATGGGTCACCAGCGAAGTGATGCGAGGAGTTGAATGATAACACGCAACATGTACTCATTCCACGTCTATCTCGTAAAGCATAAACTGGGAACTGAGCGGAAAATGTCTACTTCCTCAGAAATCGTGTATCCAGCACTGAGATGAGACGGGGCGGTCTCCACGTGTCGTATTGAATACAATAGGGTTGCTGAGGTGGTCAGGAGTTGCCGGGAAGCATAGAATAGTAGCCAATGGAGGATGCTCCGTAATCCATGCGCCGCGAGTGCTTAGAGGACAATCTTAGCCTTTAAGGAAGGTATGGCTACAGTCATCTGGTATCACACTCGGACTCTATCATGCTGTACGTGTGGTGGCTGACGAACTGCAGTAATAGCATTTCTGGAAGGAGAATACGACGAATTATGTCCGCTAACCCTCCCGGGCTCGGTCGTATGGCAGAAATTTTGGATGATTCTTGGCCGTGGACATTGCAGTTGAGATGAGATTTTGAGAGTAATAAGCGTACGGGAGGATGTACGAATAAACTCTAGCGAGATGAAGGTGAGAACAGTAACCATACGGCCGATGAAAGGGCAGTCGCTCGGTGCGATATACACGTGTGAAGGAGCAGGATCACGATGATTATCGATGGTGATGAGGAAGTCTATGTACGAGATGACTCCAGATGGAACGGTGGCGCAAGATTGTGGTGCGAAGCAAGGGCTGATTCCTTTTGTGCTTTACGTTTGTGATGGACTGGGAGGTAATTGCTTTTGTCGGCCTATTTGGCGCCCGTTGGACGAGGGCGTGACTTGGGCATTGGGATAGCGTGATCTTGGGAGGTGAGTCATACCAAATTTCGGAGATTTGGCGTGTCCTAAAGGGGTAGAGATGGCCCACACACTGGTCACACTGTCCACAGTCCCCGAGTGTACGAACGAGGTCAAAGGGCGAGACTGGGATAACATACAGACGGCCAAACAGCGGCAAACAGGGTTCCACGTGTTTTACCATTATTGTTGGGTTCGGAAAGAACAACAAACCAATTCGGGACGGTATGCTCAGCGAGTCCCACCGCTTCAAATCACAGCACCCACAATTGCGATATGTTCAGGCTGTGTAGCGCCCGTCTTTTTGGGCACATCGCCCACTCTTCATAGGTATAAATGGGTCCGTTGACGACCCGACTGCGACTTGGGGCCACGCTTGGTAATTTGACCTGGGAAGGCCTCGCGTTCGCCTCGAGGCAGAATATATAGGTCAAAGGCAAGGGAGCGTTCCTTCTGACGTCGCATCTGCGGCCCTGCTCGCACTCCCCCCAGGGACTCCACCTTTCCGCATTCGATTTGGCCCTCACCCACCTCCATCTAGGTGTGGCTGATCCTCACACTATCCTCGTTGGCAGTTACCCCGTCACATCCCACATAAAATCCGTTTGTAAGCTCCGTCCTCTCTTCTTCTCCCTACCTGTTCCTATTCATATCTCGGGTCACTGATCTCCCTCTTCCTCCATATCTCCACCAGCTTTGCTTCATATCTTCGCTTTCGCCTCTTTCTATCTCTTTTCCTCCCTTTTCTACTTTCTACTTCTCCATTGCGCCGCAACGCTTTGCGCCTCATCCCACCTTCGAATTGTTCGATAATAGACTCTTTTGGACCCTTCTTCACGTTTCTCGTTGGACGCTATGACTGAATACGATTATTCACCTGAGGCTTGGGAGCGCTATATGGCCACTCAACAACGCATCGCTCGATGGGTTGAGCATACTGATCAACATAAGCACATGTTCAGATCACCTTTCGAACTACCTCCGAGCGTCGATGGCGATAGCAATACCAAAGGAAATGGCGGCGATGACAGTGATAGTGAGAGTCGGAATGGAAGTGATAGTGGCATTGACGTCGGTGCAAAGTCGAGGAGGCATCATGCTTCTCGCAGCGACAGGAGGAGGGATCAAACTGCATTAGTGTCACCCGCAGGACCAGCGGTACGTTATGACGTGTCTATGATTTCAGAATTGATGACGAGCCCATGTCGAATCCGTTGCATCTGGTCATCGTAGCAGGCAGGATATGATCAACACTATCAAAACCTGCCCAATACCCGAGGCGAGTCGAGCTTTCCTCAGCATCATGACCAAGGGCATTCAAGCTCGAGAAGGAGACACCGCAGCCATCGCAACGAGGAGCGGGGTCACCATCACCGCCATCATCGCGAACATCATGACCCACCCACGTCCCACTCGCATTACGTGGTTTACCCCGAGCCACCTCGCTTCCAAGCTTACGCTCAACAGCCACAACCACAACCACAGCAGCTAATATACGTCTACGACAGTGATCCTCCCAAACGAGATCGCCGAAGACACCGTGAACGCTCCAGAGAACGTTCTACGAGGAGACTAGACCGGAAAGCTTCATCATCCTCCGCACGCGGACACTACTTGTCGCCAAAGAGCAATTATCCCTCCCGAAGATCGAAATCGCATTCACCCCCCTATTCACATTCTCACTATACCCATGGATACTCGCCCGCTCATGTTGTTTCACCGCCTGTAGTCCCCGTTCATCCTATCCCTTCTAGTTCAACTTCCCCGATTCAATATACCTATGTTACAACTCCCCCCGCACCTTCAAGACAAGCCCCCGTCATTCCGCCGGCTCAAGTATACCCAAGCCATCTCCAACCTTTCCGTCATGGTGCAGGAATACTCCCCGATGTCGTTGTTCCCATTCCGACGTCCCCTCCTGAAACTAGTGCAACGGGAATAAGTCAAGAGCAACACCCTCACCACTCAAAGTCGTCTTCGCCTTCGTGGGCATCGGGTTTCGCTTCCAGGTTTTGGAGAAGGGGCAAGAGTTCCACTGATTCGAGATCGACTGGGTCAGCTTCGGTAGCTCAGTCGAAAGAAACTTCGGCTTCCTTACCTTCTCTGACGACTAACACCCAGACAATAGCGACTTCATCCAACTCGAATAGTTCGAAATCCAAGCCCGCGAGCAGTAAATCGAAGTTCTCATTCTTCAGGTCAAAGTCGAAGTCAAGTACGTACAACGACTCTATGCCCCCAACGCCTCCCCCTGTGATCGTTTCAACGGGGCATCCTACACAATACCCCTATCCGCACCCGTATCCGGTGGTATTAAATGCTGGGAAGGACGGACAATACTATCACCATCCTACACAGGCTCAGATGAAGACTACTGTTGCCGCTGCGAATGCGAACCCGCACGTAATGGGGAGTATTTCATCAGGCCTGGGTATGGGAAGTTTTGTGAACGTGATTAACGGGACAATGCCGATTACCACCGGATACAATGGATATTAAACTGGGTCTCTCTCAAGTACGTTCACTTCTCCTGACTTCCCTCCCGTTTTTCTCTTTTTGTCTCGGCCGTTTTCCTCCTGTGGACTTCGAATTCATCCTTCGCTTCTGCATCAATACCTCTTTCCTTCCTTCTCTCTTGTTCCTATCTTCAATTATGATACCCAACCCTTTTCATTCCACGTCTACCTACATACCCGTTACTTGATACCCATATACCCACATTCTCGAATCCCTACCGGCTTCATCGGAACAATCGGGCACTTCACCCGTTCTGTTATTGCATCACACCGGGACCCCAAAGCCATAAAATTTTTAATGTGGCATGCGTGGAGTATTTTTGATGCTTATTTTTCGTTGACGTCTGGGGCATTATGCGAGCTGGGGCTGGGAAAGGAAAGGAAGGCGTCACACGCATAGTGCCATACGTGGATTTTGGGAAGGGCTGAAGGCCTCGTGTTCGATGCGCTGGTGATGTCTGATGGGTAGACGCAGCGACATGGGAAGTGTGGACTCGAGCTTCGATTTTTGTTCTATGTGGGGAACGATATCGTTGGTAACTTCCTGGCAATCCCTCATGCATCTTCATTACTCCTTCCCCGGAACACTGCCATCACGCTCGTCCGCGTCTGCTATATCCCACTTTTCATGGGGTCGTAACACGCGTTCGCGGTCTCTTCTCTTGCAACTGTTTCCCTGATTCCTTCCTCGTCCACCTAATCCCCGATGGTCCGAAGTACCGTGTTTCGCGAACGCTGGACGCCTCTGACCATGGGCGAATCATGTTCCGTTGGATCCGGAAGCGAGGTCAAAAAACTTTCCCTCGTGTTTGCGATTTGGCTTGCTTGTTTCTATTTTCAGTTGTCCTGCACCGCATCTGTCGACTCTATTTGGTTTTGAGCTGAACTCGTTTTTCGTGGGCGTTGATGCTAACCAATGTCCATTCTTATCTGATATAGGTTCGAGTTATCTTTGCGAATGTTGATGCGCGTGTAGCAGCACCATCGTCAACAACCACTTTGCCGTGATCGCCTCTTATCCCCATCTCAGCTCATTCGTTCGCGAACACCACGGCATCCGTACAATCACCATAACGTGTCTCGCACCATCCGCATTACTCTCGCCGCCATCTATCCCCCATTCTTGCTGTCGTTCACTGACGCGCTCATCCCTTTGCTCGTCCTTTCTTCATCCCTGAGCATCGTGTTCATTGTTCTTCTCTCCCTCCAAACCTGTTTATCAACACCATGTTTTCGCCGCCACGAGGGGGTCCAGAATAAGTCGATGATAAGAACGAGAATGGAGCCCGGGCTCGGTATGGTACGGTGATTGGCGATGCTTGATCACATTGGACGTTGGACCTTTATCTGCCTTTCGTCAAGAACTTTATGGATCTCCACGAGGACTTGAAGGACGAAGAAGCGTCTTCAAGCCGATCGTTTTGGGAAACAGTGTATCATAGATTTAAAGCTAGCGTGCGATGGATTACGTTAGCCCACTTGGCCTTGTCTTCTCATTTTGGTGAGTTCCGGTATGCTTTGTATTTTCTTTTGTGCTATTTTGCTTCGTGCGCGTTTGAACTTTTGTGTATACGTATCGCTTCATTGGTTTTGCATGGCTATTCTTTTCGGCATCTGTACACTTTTTCTGGTGTTCAATTCCCATCCGCAGTTTCTCTATCGACCTTTTGCGTCTCTCTTTCTCTTGCCATTTCATTCGTACTCCTGCTTCTTGTTCCTTTGACTACCCTCACACCCCCTATTCCCTCTTCCTCCGTCCGTTCTGATACTGAACCAAACCAAAAATATGGACGAATATCAACGTCAGTCGTTGATTGTCCCAACTTGCCCCACTCCTCACTCACGTCTCAATTAACGTGTTATTATGATTTATTATGATTTTTATGAATGATATTGTATATACCCATGATTATGTACATGTATACGTATACGTATGTATATGTACACCCACACTCCTTAGGATGATACAGTCCATTGATCTGTAGAGCAGAGTCACCCATATCCGCTCGTTACGATATCTTCCTTCACATCTCTTCCTATCACCAACGTATTGAACAGAGTTGGCGAATGTATGATTGTATATATGTATATATTGTATATATCCCCAAGTATTATGTACGAGAATGATACCAAAAGCATCGTCTTTCAGTAGCGTGGATAGTGCACTAGATTTATACTTGGGTTGCTGAGTTTGAGGAGGTCAATATGGGTGCATTATTCAGTCATCGACGAGATTCGGGATTATGGGCGAGTTACTGCTTGGTGCCCATCACGACTGGTAGTAGTGATATTATCACACTCAAGCAATTCGAGATAAATGTTGACGAGGGTCTGAGAGCACTCAATTTGGAGAAACAATTTCTCCAAATGCAGGTACAGAAAATGCACGGAGGCCTACAAATCCGCCTAATAACATGTGTATCGCATTGAGATATAACTGGTACTAATCTAGGCGCTTCCGCGCTTCCTCCTGTCACTCGTCATCCACTCTATCTGGTCGTGGGGTTTTAGTTAGTAGGGTCTGCTACACCTAGCGCAAGGTCATGCTTATACATTCAGGAACTCGAATTGCTGCCATTCTTCCACCCATCATGCGCAAGGCCGCCTGCTCATAGTAGTACCGACATTTTACGCCCTATCCTCTTGACCGTCTCCTGTAGTTCATCTTATAAAGAGGTGGGTCGACCTTCCAAATGTTGGAGTGCGCATAGGATAGTATTATGGATATCGTTGGTTCGTAAGGTTAATTTCGTGACAGGATTCACAGAAGTTATTCTGACATCGATATCTCCATCCAAACTGCTATCTTATGCTAGCAATTGTGTCAATGAAGATCTTACTGGTTTGTTAATCCACTGGCCCGGAAGGGGCGGTTGACTGCCAGACAGGAGCCCTGCATTCATGCCAATTAAAGAAAGTTGATCGACGATGGATGGTTAGTGATGCAACTGTGTTTGTACTTCTCTCGCGTAGTCTTTTCATGTGATCCCATTTAAGACTTATAGTAATATCTAAAGCGAGAAGGTAATGTCACTATTCCGGATAATACACTGCTGGGTGAGACTGAGTGGTGCTATAAGACGATGTTGCTGAGTATCGTCTGGTAATGACTCCAGTTGGGAATGCGGTATTGGTACTCACAGTCTTGGTCTTAGCAATACTTGTGAAATTGAATAGCTGCCAGGCTCATGGATGAGAAGATAGTACAAGAAGAAGTGGATAGACAACGAAACAGTGTTCACTCATAGAGCGCGGTACTGAGATACCAATGCATATAGATAGACGCCTGGTGCAACATAAATGATTCTGAGTCAGAATGGCCATGGTCGACCCATTACCACGCATAGGCCCTGTAGATTTTGCTGTGGCCAGCCTTTCGAGCGTTCTATATTTACGCTTGTTGCATCTAGAGGCCAATATGATGTTTCATCCCGGCTGTTACCGGCATCACTGAATTATCCCTACCGATAGGCGTTCCAACACAGTGCCAACTTGCCCTGGGATGCCTTATCAAGAGCGCGCCAAAACGTTTGGTAATCTCATCCATCATGCTGAGCGGCTTACACAAATCGCGATGTTCTTGACCTTGATCCCCGAGATGGCAGCACAAAGCCCCTAGTTCGTCACTCATTAGGAGGTATGAATCTAATAGGAGATCTAGCACCTGTGTTATTACACGCCTCTACAAAGGAGGCACTCACTACCGACTATTGGCGTCGCAGTTAGAGATAGAGGTGGAGCGTGCTAGTGATGGGATAATGGTTTGATTGGAGTGCACGGAGAAGTAAATATTTTCCTCGCTGTCGGGAAGGTGTGACGATTTGCATTCTATGTTGCTTGCTCACTAACCCCGCCTTCACTGCCTCCATCCTCCCTGTCTTACCTACCTAGGCTGTGTCAGCCCCTGTACGATAAGGCGTTTAAAAGATGGAAAGGGAAGAATTTCATCGTAATAGCAAACCACCATGTCTTCAGTCAACTTTATCTCATCTACTCCAACTTCTCAGCGTCTCCCTCACGAGATGTTTGGCCAAATCGTTCAACTGGCTTGGCTTCTCCCTCTCAGCACCGCTGATCGTATCCACATGATGACCACCTTCCCACTCGTAAATCGCAGCTTCTACCTCTGTTTTCGCGAAGCCTCCATTAGAGACATCATCATTCCACACCCCAAGTATATTGCGCGGGTATTCAGTATCCTCACTTCCGATTATCGGGTGAGCGCTGTTACGCCCAAGCAAGCCCACGATCAAATTTTCTCCGCAAATAAGACTTGCCGGTCAATTACATTCCGGTATGACCTTGCTTATATTCTTCGTACTATGAAACTGCGCTCGTGCGACTGGTGCAGTAATTGTCTAGGAGGAAAGATCAGCAACGGTCAAGAAGCCATGCTCGACGCTGCCCTCGAATTTTCATCCTTAATCAACTACTCTTACCTTTTTCCCAATTTCGAATCTTTGGGTATCCAATTGGTCGACATTGACGCTCATCGATCCTTGCAATTCATCTCCGCTATCCAGATTCCAGCCAAAATCAGGTCGCTTCATATCGAGATCTTTCGACGGGATCCAGAATTACTCGCTATGGCTCTCACGGCTCGGTGTGCTACGTGTGAAAAGGTGGACTCGGCCAGGTCATGGAAAAAGTGGAAATTCAATATAGAAAATGTGAAGGAGTTGAGTGTCGATGGGAGTGCGGGCGATGTAGTTGGAATTGGGGTGGCGATTATACCATATAAGGCCATGGGAGTCAGGTCATCCCTGGAAAACCTCCATTTGGTGGTGCACGGCGAAGAGACTGAGCAACACAAAAAGATGATTAATGCGCTGCATGCTCGGGTACAATGGCGAGTCTCGATAATTCCCCCTTTTCTTTGTGCGTTTCGCTAACTCAGTCTCATAGATGGCATTACCTCGCCGTCAAGTGTCTCACCTATATCTCCTCTCGGCGGTTTGGGTTAAGCCTCGCCTTCACCTTGCCAAGCGTTCCATACTCGTATGATATTATACACAGTAGCTTCGTACAATACGCATATCATTGAAATTATATTGTTAAATCCCATCGCTGGTGTAAGCACCCCGCCGGAACTAGATGTTTCCCGCTGGCTATCGCCGACACTCATGGATGTAATGTCAAATGGCAAGGAATACTTCAGATACATTTAGAAAGATCGTGGAGAGTTTGACCCGTTACTTTATATGGTTTATGGGGCTCCCAAGTCGCCCAATGCCCAGTTGCGATGTTGTGTTGCACTCAACTACGAAACTTCCTACCCTAGTCTACGAATTCGTCGTGGTTAGACTGGTAGAACGATGATCAAGTACGTATCCATGAATAGCGCAATAATACCAGGTGGCTGATCCAACAGCGGACCATCATAAATAGGCGCTCCGATAAGGCACTATCATCTAATGCCCGTTTATGTCAAGTATAAGGGGAGCCAAAGTGGGACTTTCTGTTAAGTTGAAAGAGACTGGGAACGGCATATTTTCAACCAATACTGCTCTTGCTAAAAGAAGTCCACCAGCACTACTATGATAATAAGAAAAAACTACTAACTCCGATACATGGCTATGGTGTGAGCCACTTGGAAGTAATGTCGTAGTAAGAGCCCACACGTGTCGTTACCCTGCGTTACAAGTTAATCAGAAACACCAATCGGAGGCATTTCACACGTCCTAGCGAAATTACTGCCTTCTTCCTATACACGCACTCTAAAGGAAACAACTCAGAATCACGACAGCAGTCGGAGCGCTGGCTGCCAGGTAGAAGGCCAACTCGGGCAATTATGAGTCAAAGTTGAAAACTTTACACTCCTCGCCACTAGGACCTAGGTTCACTCCGGGTACGGTGAGTAAAATAAACAGCTCATCGACATTGCCCGCCCACCCACAACACCGACCCCGCTTCCCCCAGGGTTCATCAAAAGAAGATCATCCTGGACACTGATGTAGTAGAACTTCTCGATTTGACATCCCTGGATTGTTGGGTTTGCACAGCAAGTGGATTACCGTCCACCTGCACTGTCCTGGGTGGCTGTGCTGATAAGCCCTATCAACGTCCGACGGACGATTTGAGCTCACTTAAAAGGACCAATTGTCGTAGAATGAGAGCTCTATTATCGACCTCGAAGACAAATGGCCAGCACTATGGAGTTCAATATGAACGACTGTGAGTCCTCCACGCTCTAACATCTGACTGAATGTTGACCCAGAACTCGAAGATAGACCGGATATATTAAATGCCCCTTTAATGAGGACTATACCACTTCCGGAAGTTAGGGAAGGTAGGCTTGCCTTTCTTGTATCTGGGTTTTAGGGTCTCAGAGGAACACATGATCACTAGTTCCATTACACACCGTTGAACTCTACTTCCATTATTATCCTAGTCGCGGTGGTCGTCCACGCGTGGTTTCAAGACGGCGTAGATACAGGGTGTATACAGACGTCATCATCAACGGTGAACACGTTGCGGAGTGGGAGTCCCATGCCATCGATTGGGATTCCATTGAATTAATCGTTTTCCATGCACTCGACGACCTCGATACTCTGCATGGCATTCAAGGTTCTGTCACCGTTAGTGCACGCGTTGGTTGGGGGCGACACGACGGGAATGTCTCGACCTACCGCATTACGGGGTATTTCCCATCCTCGTACAGCTAAAGCCGGCTGTACCCGCTACTGGAACGGAAGGAGACACTTTACTACTAGCAGGATTGATGGGCATCATTTCAACTCAAGCTACCAGCAACGCGGTGAGTAACGCAATTCATCGAAGGCCAAATGGGACTTATGGTTGTAAACCCCTTACATAGACAGCGTCGGGTAGCTAGCAGGCATTCGCCGCAACCCATAATATTTGGAGAATAAGATTTATTTATTCCACCGCACGTCGAGGTGCTCGTGCGTCTCTGTGTGTTGATTATCTCTCTTAGGCGATATTCAGATCTCCACGCACTGGATAATCAGACTTGTGGGTATGGACAACCTCTTTGCTCGCGTTTGAGTCGTGGTAAATGGGCGAGATTGTACTTCGGCACATAAACGAGCAGGAATAAAGGAGAAACCCCAAAAGGTGGAACGAGTGGCTAGCCTATTCAGTATTGAAGGAAGCGCTCAGTTGACATTCGGCTTGGTCCCGACCTATGTCAAATTGTAAGGGGTTATCCAGAAGCTCATGAGGATTGCTAATACTCCACTGGGCCCGGTTACGACCAAATAGTTTGTACACTTCTTCTCTGAAAATCCCCTCCGTGCTGATGTCTTATCAAGGATAAGCAATCGTGGGCTAGAATAATGCCGTTAACGCTGTAAAATTAGTCTAGTCGTCATCCTATAATGAGCACATTGCGGCAGCCGACAACACATTCGGGGATAGACTTGCGAGATTATGCCTACTCACCCTCGCGTGGATTTCTCCCCAGACTTTTGGTATAGCGAATGATGTGAAGTACCATTTTTACGACCTTTCGCTTGGACCAGAAGGAAGTGCTGAAATTTCCTCGTTGCGGTGCCCAGCCCGAAGGCCACATTTAGCAACCCAACGGTTACTCCATTCTAGGTGCCCATGTTGTCCCTGAAGTCGTTTTGGATTAGTTTGGAACTGACCAGGTCATGGGTACAGGCACCCTGTCTACATGGCCCTGTCGATTGGTATGATCAATTTCATTTAGGACAAAATATACAATTGAAAAACTTCATGTCCTTCCTCGTTTGCATCGTCGAATCTACACACGATTAGCGGTATTAATCGCAATGGAGCCTCGTGCAACGAGCTTGGAGCATTGAGCTACGCTCACGGGTGAAAATGGCGTGTGGGAGCGAAATTGGGTCGTTACCAAATGCATCGACGACCTGGAATGAAGAAGGGATGACGAGGACAGCGCCTATGACTCCAGCGACATAGCACCCCGTGCGAGTGTATTAAGCCTTCATGTAGCAATGACGACCATAAAACAAGCCATGGTTGAACCGAAACCTAGAGAAGGTAGTTCAATGAAACGCCCTAATTTGGAATTGCTTTGAGAACAACGCTGAATACCTCGTGTTTGAACTGAAAGACCTGGATCTTGAGCACTACTCAAGGCCCTGGAAGACGTCGAATGGATCTATTAGAGTGTCGTTGCGCCACGGGTACCTGTACGATCAATGAATGGAGTCACCATCGACTAACTATGAGTGTATTTGAGGGAGACATATTTTCGCACCTCACATATCAAGTGAGCGAGAAACGTTGTCATGGCGTGCCATTATTCGAAAAATGGAAGCCTTGTATTCGCTTAGATTGCTGTGACCACGAAGTCCTCCGCGTTGTGCCCAGCACTCATATAAGCAATTCAGTAAGATGGCGTTCTCGAATGAGCAGAGATATCACAACAAGGGTAAGCACGAGAGAGAAACTGGATATTCTGCATCCGTGAGCTGTACGTGAGCCATAAGAATTCAAGACGAGGACATCATGGCCTAGAGTTAGCTCCGGCTACGCGTTTGCCAGGTCAACAAGACGCGGGATTCATACACTCTATTGCGTGTGTCCCTGGCTGAGATTGAGGTGAGTGGCTGCAAATAGTCGGGACGCAGCGTGTCGGCCACCAAGCGGACTAAGTGGGAGACCTGCAAAGAGCAAGAGCAAGGAGTGCAAGCGAGGGGTCGGGCCAACTTGCCCATTTTGGATCGGCGATCTGATTCGGCAGTGTGCGGGAAGATGATTGAAATTCCGATCCAGTAAGAATGTCAAAGGGTTGGCAAGTGCGGAGATTTTTGCGACCCTTGGTTTTCCAAAGAATGGGGCACGCCGCACCACCCCTTCTATAAATCCCACCAACTCCCTCGTGTCGCCTTGAGCTTGTCTTCCACCCACTTACGTTCGTTTTTGTCTTCAATCAATCCCCCTTCTTCAACCACATTCTTTGTTTTTGTTCTCTATTTCCTTCTTTAATTTCTAGGCGATGCCCGCAGACAGAACAAAAGCAGCATCGAGCTACTCTGATGGTGAGCTCTAAGCTTGGCCCGTCGGTCCAACGACTCAACCCAGGGGTCGTGTGTCGCACACTCTAGATCTCCAATCTGGGTGGAGCCAATGCTCCCAGTTAGTCTCCAGTGTCGGGATTTCTTTTGCTCCCAATGTGACGCCCGGCACCTTCAATGATCCACCCCCTATGGTGGAGGTTCCCTCTTGCGAGTCCTTGCTCTTCCCCCCTGCAGAGGACTGCCCAACAACTCGTCGATCTGGCCATAGCAAAAAGAAACCCGAGAACCACATCCCGCGCCCTCCCAATGCATTTATTCTCTTCCGATCGTCGTTCATCAAAAGCCAACATGTCTCGAACGAAGTGGAAACCAACCATAGCACGCTTTCCAAGATTATTGGCCTAACTTGGCAGAATCTACCCAACGAAGAGCGCCAGGTCTGGCACGCTAAAGCCAAGATCGCCCTCGAGGAGCACAAACGCAAGTTCCCCCAGTATGCCTTCCGACCGCTTCATGGGAAGAATAAGGGCGTGGAGAAGCGTAGAGTGAGGGAGGTCGGACCAAAAGATGTCAAACGCTGTGAGAGAATTGCACAGCTATTGGTCCAGGGAAAGAAGGGGCAGGAATTGGATGCTGCAATCCAGGAATTCGATAAGCATCATGTTCCCCAAGTCGTGACCCGTTTTGAGGCTCCCGTCACTGCTGATGAGTTCGAAAACTCCCGCAATCCCCGGGGGGCAAAGGGCTCCAAACGAAAGACCACTCCCCAAGATCAGCGCGCTCAGACACCTTCTGTCGCGTCCTCGATCGAACCATCACCAACTCCCGAACCTTACCTCGTCACTTCCGAGCAGATGCCGGACTTTTCTCCCGAACCCTACCTCCCCATCGACCATCTCGAGTCCTTCCCTTCGAAACCAGAGTCCTTTGTGAGTTTCATCCCCCGAATATTGTCATGAACACTAATCTTAAAATCCGCAGGACTTTGCTCCCTTCACGTTCGACCCCATCATTCACTCTACAAGGGCCTCTTGTGACGCCACCAGTAACACGTTGTCAAACATGGGCCTCCTACCTCCTTCGGCCGATTGCAGGCCTCCTCAACTATCAATTGATACGTCCTTTTTGGATACAGAAGGGTGGGTACGCGGCAATTCGCCCATTTCAACTACTACCACTTGCAGCATGCCACCAACACCTTCGAATCTGGACAGCCCGTCGTCACCTTTCTATGATCAATACGCCGTCGACCCGTACCATCAATCCCATCATCAGAGTAGCTCCAGCCACTCTCAGTTCATAGGAGCAACGACACCGACGGCGGCCCCAGTGATGTACGTGTCTCACGAAAGTAGTATGTTCAATGGAAACGAAATGTCGTACGAACCCCCACCGATGTCCAGTTTCTCGTACCCCCACGAACATAAGACTCAGCACTCGGAGAGCAACTTCGATTACACACAGTACATGCCGTCACTTGCCCCCCAGTACTCGCTATGATGAGGATTGCCGGCGCCGCTATCAAGAACGCAACTATCAACTGGTGGATTCCACCCCAAATGAAGCTGTAACAATTGTACAACCAATCGTATTTGTAAAGTCCGCCTACTTGCCTTTTCGTTGACTCAAATCTGTTCTAATAACGTTTCTTAATTTTTTGAGTGTTGTTTGTGACCCCCAACCTACTCTAGCGCCTTCTTTGTTAACTATCTTTATTGTATATACTCTACCACTTGATCCCGACTTTGGACCTTCCTTGGTATGTTCTCTCCTCCATCTCCTCCTTGCCCTTGTTCGACCGCTGCCTGGTTCAGCGGGTCATGTATACTACACTCTACTTGGTAGTTCACGTCGTGCGATGTACGACATTAGTACTCTACTTCCTATCCTACTTTGACAGCGACATCGGTACCGTCTAGAATATGTACCTCAATCATAATACCTAGCCTAATATTTGACAGCTAATAAAACGTTACTTTGGTGACTCTGTCGGACCAGTGAGACCGAAATGAAGTGCTCTCGTAAGGTTCCTTGGTCGCATGAGCCCCAGTTCGGCTCCACAGCATTGGACACCTGACAAGAATGTCGTTGTCGTTCTTGATGGCTTCCCTACCGGTGAATGACGAACACTTGCCTATTCAAGCATTCAGGATCCTTGATGCCATCTAAGCTATGAGTTAGACTCCAATGTCGGGCTGAGGTACAGTAAGGGCAGTAGCACATGCCCTGAGCGACGATAGCAGTACTCGCCCGCCGACGACAATTTATTAGCGCTGACGGTAAACCTCACTAAATTTATTGACAGATTCCGACAAGTCTTTCGTCGTGGAAATGCCGATGTTTCCCCAGCAACTAAATCAAAAACGCCGCGTATAATCGGGAATGAAGAGTCCTGAAGGCTGCTCATCGCATGACGGGTATGACGCATGACGAAAAAGAACAAGAGCACGGCACCTCTTGGAAGCGGTTGCGGGAGATCGTCTCAGTTGCCATGCAAAGACGAGAAATTAGGCAGCAAGTGACCCCTTACGAAAATCAAAGGATGGTTCTTTTTTGGAAGATGCTTTAACGTTACCTTCCCATGATGACGAAGCCAGGGCTCATTGGTTCAACGAATGAATAGGGCAGGGTGTAACGAGAATTGTAGTGGCTTAACAACATCGGAGGTTGGCCCTCCAGTTAGGGCATAGATCGCAGGGTAGCAGGGAAGGCTAGGAAATGTGAGGGATATAGTTGGACCATGGAACCTCTGTATAAGCGGAGGGGGGAAGATTGCGAAGGCTGACGAGAGCAAGGGCCAGGAGAACCAGGCGGGTGGGTGTATATGTCCATGCACCGAGTCCAGTGATTATAGGAAGGATGACAACGAGCGTGGCAATCACAACGCGTGCAATTCTGATACTGAGAGATGACAGAAGGCTCTGGGAGGGCTTCTCCTGTGTGTCCTGTGTGTCCT
Organism: Volvariella volvacea V23; assembly: GCA_000349905.1. Taxonomy (NCBI): domain Eukaryota; kingdom Fungi; phylum Basidiomycota; class Agaricomycetes; order Agaricales; family Pluteaceae; genus Volvariella; species Volvariella volvacea. The sequence goes on from KB722766.1 coordinate 27,809, forward strand.
GTGTGTCCTGTGTTGGAGTGGCTGAAGTGGTGGGATTCGCCGCGGTATCCATTAGTTCTATATCGTTGCTGGACTTTCGTTCTAATGGACTAGCTGAATCACCGAGTTCTCGTTTTATTCTGGATATGTTGCGACCAATCCAGTTCGCTAGAGGAATGATTACCGGAATGATCGTAATATTGATTGAGGACATCCTCCACAGTGTTCGTTCTGTTTCGCTCAGAAATTCGAAATTCCATCCAATTAGATGAATCCCTCCAAAAAGGAGGCCGACCAGAGATAGTCCCCAGATCATTATTACGCTCTCCCCCGAGGTAAGGCGCCCAGAGTAATAGGCACCAACGCTAGTTGGATAGTGGGAGGGCAACTCGATCAGGCCTGTTAAGGCCACGAACTGTTGGTTTATCCGAATGGTACCAAATAGGACGGCAGATGCAACCAGCGCAGGTCCTCCGAATACTACAGCACAATAGAGGAGGAAAAGGCCGCAGATCAGATAGATCAGGGCGAAGGCTGGTGATTCTGCTATCTCCTCCTTTGCGGCTCGCACTTTTCTCCTAATGCGACTTATTCTTGCTCCCCATTCAAAACCAATCCCGATGGCGTGATATACCTCCAACGAGCCCCATTCCCTCTCTGAGTTGAAAGAGGGTCCATACGATCGTTCTCCGCTCATCTTGAAGTATATAGGATACCCCGCGTTCATCGGCTTGCTCCACCACAGAGTATACGTAAAAATGTTCAAAACCGCAAAGGCCAGCGTTATCAACTCCAACTCCGTCAATGTAAGCCCTTCAACACGTCTGGCAACGCATCTAAGGATGAACCATGTCGTTTGGACAACGGCCAACAATTTGGTGAACCAATCCCCCTTTGATTTGTCGTGCAGCTCTTCTTCTGAGATGACGGGAAGGACTCCAGTGAAGGGTTGCGGATCTTCTCCCGTGTTTCGTGTAATACAAGCAAGCCCATTTTCGTCGATGGCAACGACTTTGAATGTGCCCTGGTCCTCTAAGATAAAGCCACCCATTTGAATGAAGAACCCATGGGTCTTGGTCCATTGATGCGCTATAACCGATGTGATCAAATTGATACATATATTGTCGCGGCTTTACACACCATGATAATTCTTTTCGACCTTGGACGCCACAATTCTTTGCCTCATCGCCCATACAACAACCAATTCCGGTGCCATCAATGCACAAAATGTCGTTACAAGTTTCTTCCAGGTTTTCTCGACTAGCGAAGCACGCCGATCGGGAATATTAGGGTGAACCGAAACATAGGTACATAGACCAATTGTTCCCAAGCAGCCATAAACGATGTTCCAAAGCGTTCGAACTGTTTTTGGGTCCTGAATGCAACCCGCAGCACCGCTTACGATAGCAATCGGAGGGAGAGATACGGATAGGCTGGAGGTCCCAGGGTCAAGTCTGACATCCGTGGGGGTGGGTTCAGCTGGATGGGCCAGGGTACGGGCAAGGTAGAGGACTAAGATTGCGCCTAAGACCATTGTGGGACGGAGTTAAGTGGAGATCTTCGGGGTACATCCTTGGTGCATAATCATGCTGTGCACGTTTCTTCCATATTGGTCTGTTTAGTGAGTGCCAAATAGAAGCTGCTCTACGCACATGTTACAATACATGACTAGGTCCATGCTCCTTGAGGCCCTGCTTACAGCACCCTTGGAAAATACGACGTAAGGGCCGATTGTTCTGTTGCAAGTACTGACAATGATCAAGGCACCTTGTCAAACCTGTTGACAGTTGTTGGAGTTTTGGGATTTTCAGCAACTAAGAACAGCTTTCGCCAAGTATCAAAGAGCCTCACGATATCAAAAAGGCAAAAAATGACAGGCTACTATGAGTGATTCAAAAAATTTGTATCTTTTTGTCGCTCTATGTGTTAGACAGTTGGATGGCCTTCAAATGCAGGCTCGCTATTGGAGGTGCTATTAATGTTTCATCAGCTTTCTGTGAGGAACACCTCACACGCCTGTAGAATAGAAATACTTCTGCTGTACTTACCTATACCTATACCCATCATTTTGTCCCGTTTTTACCCGACCTCATCCTGTATTTAATCCTCGCCATGTACCCTCGAACCCCCGCTGAATCAACGCCAGTGATTGGCATCCTCTCTCTTCCCTCTCGCGCGACCAGGCCCGCCACTTTCGGCAGATCATTCAGTATACAAGGAGATAATCATTTAGTCTTCAGATCGAGCTTCTCATGTGAGAAGAGACTATCAACGAGCAGAGTTCATAAGGTAGTTGAGCTGATTAGCAAAGTTTAATGACGTTGAATGTGGGCGCAGGCCGTGCGATTGTACACAAAAGGCCTTAGCCATCTATCAGAATACTCCGCGCCCACAACGTTAGCCATTCCTTCTAACGCTGCGCCAGCCGGTAATAGGTGGCGTAATCTTATCGATTCCTGTCTAGAGGCATCTGTGCCCAAGAGTTCTCATACCGATGGCCGGCCTTGCGCTAACCACAAAAAGGTGTAATTGAGTGTTCCATCGTAGAACTCTGACGCGCCAACAAGTTCCGATATCATACTGCTCCGAATCCCAAGCCATTTGAATAACTGACAGCATAGGCTTTGCTTTGGACAATTCGGAAACGAATTCATAAGCCCTTGTATTTGTTTGGGGAAGCAGGTTTTTAATGTCTAATGCCATTGAAGAGGAAAAACTTCATATATTCGAGTCCAGGACCAAAGCCAAGAACCATATTTCTCACGTAAGTTCTAATTTTCCATGTGTTGCTCGAACTAGTCGACGAGGTTACTAAGTCGTGGTACTCACACGGTTGCCTTTACAGGCGGGTGAGGGTCGGACGGGTGGGTACTTCATGTACGTGTGGTAGCCTCTAATGCAATACAGCAACTTGCGCCCCCAAGGCTATTCCTTGGAATCGAATAGACCAGAATACGTTCAAGTCAATGACCAAGAATCGGCGTAACACAACATGAACATCCAATGCTGCGCACAATAACGCCCGAGGATCGGGTTGAGTAAGAGGTGCAATACGAGTATATAGCAAACGTGGTAAACACAAACAACGAATGCGATGTCGACTTCATGATCACCGCTTCACCTTCTTCCCGCCCCTCCTCGTCTTCTTCCCCTCCTTCCCAGCACCACCTCCACTTTGTCCGCCCTCGCCACCGTCCTCACCCTCAGCTTTCCGCTTAGTACCACCCTTCTGCTCCGAGGTCTTCACGCTAACAACAGTCGAAGCACCTTTGCCCCCGTTTTTCGTGAGATTGGATACCTGCGCTTCTGCTGCACTCCAATCCATGGCCGAGTCATTAATTGCATATCTAAGAGAAAGGTATGAGTACACCGAAGAACAAACGACAGAGGAAGAAAGCCGGGGAAGAAAAACTGCAACGTACTGTCTCAGGTCCAAAGACTCCAGCATCGCTTTTTGCTTCTCCTTCAGCGCCTTCGTGACTTCGTCTCCCGCCTTGTCCAGCTCATCTTCCAAGCTCTCTTGGATAGGGCCCTCTACGACACCGCCGTTCTTTGCCGCTCCTTCGACCCGAGCGGCAGGTGCCTCGGGAAGCTGAGCACTAATGGCGTCTTTCTGTATATCGATCAAGCGCTTGCTGATCTTGCGAATGATCTTGATGAACAGGGCAAGAGCTTGCGATACTGGGAGCTGAAGTTCGGTCTGAGAAAGCAATGCGACATCAGCGGGAGGCAGAAAATTACGAAAGCGAAACAGAACGCACCTCAACGTCCTCGATGCTCTTCCTTTGCAGCCCTAGAGCCAACATGATCGAGCTTTGCACTGCACCGAGTCTTACATCTTCTCCCAGCCTCTTTTGGAAGTACAATGACGCGACAGTAGGCAAAAGATCCAAAATGACATGATAATCCAGCGCATTGTTCGCGTAGGATTCCAGACGTTTGAGGTCGAACGGTGTTAGGAGAATCGATAGCTCCGCTGAGCCAAGAGCTGGATAAAGTTGGGGCGGTGAGTTTGGCCCGTGATTAGATGAGTATGGACATACTCTGTGATTTATCACCCTCGACCGTTTTTACACCCGCATTTGCAGCTTCGAGTATGCTCAGCGCCGTCACGCTTCCAAATTCTCTAAACTTGTAAGACAAGAGTGACAAGAATCGTCTCCTAAAGTCTAAAAGTCAAGTCAGCACCTCAAAGGGGTTGACACCAAAAAGAGAGGGGAACATAAGCGTCGAACAGGGAGCGAAGCGAACGCAAAAAAGGGAGTCTGAACGTAATTAACCGGAATAAAAAACAAACCTTTGGCAAACTCTCCCAACCACTCCAACTCCTCGTCCGTCGAACTATTCAGCCCTCTCACCATCACACAAGAATGCTCCCCCGTCAACTCGCTAGCCGTTTGTCGGATATACAAAGGTACATATCCGGCTCGTTTCCAAAACCTAGCAACAGAGAAGGGGTTGGATTAGTATCAGCAATTCCGAGTGAATTTCTCATGAAGCCCGATACGGGTACGATGGGGTTGGCGAAGGGAAAGAGACAGGACCAAAAAAGGGAAGGCGAAAGAGAAAATCAAACACATACCGTAACAATTGAGGGGTCAAGCCATACGAAACGCCCAGGTAATCCAGATTCTCTGGTTTTCGTTCGGTGAGTCTTTGGAGAAGCGGCGGCATAGCATTCACAGCTCGAACTTTTGGCTCATCCGTGAGTAGCGTAGTTGACTGCCGTCACGTCAGCCGTGTGAAAACAAACAAGTTCGGTAAAAAGTGGGAAAGACGCGAGGATTTGAAATGAACGTAGAAGGAAAAGGGAGGGGTCTGGTTGTTGCTTACCGAATCAATAGCGGCCGCATCTGGGTACAAAGGCTCTTCAGCCTGCGTTTCATCAAGGTTGAAGTACTCTCCGCTGTAATACGCATTGAGTGCTTGCAAAGCCCTCGACCCATACCCCATCTACAACCACAAAATCAGTCTCCACGCTCTCAACAAAAACACCACCACTCACGTTCGCATAATCCGGATGACACGCAATCCTCACAACTCTTGCACCACTCAATATCCCAAACCGTCCCTCCTGAAACTGCTGGCTCACGATCCACGGTATCATATCCCCACCGCTCCTCAACCCCCTCCCTAGCCCATCCATAATCACCTCCTTGCTGATATTCCCCTCCAACGCGACTTGCAGCACCACCAGTGGCTCAGGCAGGTAATCCTTCGCCTTTTCCGACCCGCTCTGGCCCTCCTCATCCCGCAAAGGCGGCAAAAGGACAAATAGGTGATGCGCAGGCGCATCAGACAACAGCTGCAGATCGTTCGGTTGGTTCTTGTAATGGCTCGACACATACAGCGCCATCATCCGCTGCAAAAACAGCTCCGAGGCGGGGTGGTAGCTGAACAGCGTGTCCCGCGACACGTAATACAGCTCGCACTTGGACGGGTGTGGGCAGCCGCCCATGGAGGAGGCGATGGACTTGGGGACGATCGTGGCGTCGAGACAGAGGAGGGCGTTGAGCCATTTTTCGATTTGGTCGCCGGGGGAGTAGCGGATCGGGATGTCGAGCTTGACTTCGCGGAGGGAGCGAACTTTGGGTGGGGCTCTGGCGAGGTGTTTTTTGTCCTTGGAGGTACCGGTGCTGGTCGTGGTGGTCGTTGCGGCCTCATCGTTGGCTGTGCTGTCGGCGAGGTCTTTTGTGAGGGAGGGGCGGGTGGATTCGCGGAGTTGTTGGATAAGCTTGAGGGAAAGGGAGCGGCCCGTGCCTTCGTATCCGTTTATAGTTGATGCGAGGAAAACGAGGTAGGGTCCCATGAGGTTCTTGACGAGGGGGAGGGGGATGGCGGCTGCTTCGTCGATGATGACGAGTTCGGCTTGGCCGAGGACGTGGGCATCTTGAGGTTGGATGTACTAGAGACGCGCGTATAGTCAGCCTCGTCATTGGATAAAGCGCGTTGATACTCACTTGTACAGTCTGTCTGTGATCCCTAAACACGTTCACCCGTACGATAGCCTTGTTGAAGTCCGGATTCGTACTTTGCACGATATCGTAATCCAAATGTTCCTCGAACCCGACGGCATCCATCCCCTTGAACAGGAACTCGAACAACGTCTTCAAGTTTTCGGGACTTGGACTCGTGACGAAAATGTTGGAGTACCCGTGTGCAAGTGCAGCTGCAATAGCTAGACCCAAGGCTGCACTCTTTCCTCGGCCTCGTCCAGCGGTGAGGGTAACGGTCGACGACAAAGTCTTCTCCGCAATCGCATCTATGAACGTTAGAACAGCCTTTGCCTGATCAACAGTCTTCGCCAGATTTACTAGCTCCCCAGCAGGTTTCGTCTCGGCCAATGACTCCTTGAGGGACTTGAGCTCCGAATCGGATGATGAAGATCTGAGTTGTGCGAGATCAGAGTCGGTGAGCGGGGAGATGTCTTTTCCGCGGGAGATGGGGAGGACGTTGAGTTCGTCGTCAAGGACGAGACAGTCGGAGCAGGAGCCGAGGGAGAGGATGAAGCGTTCGTTGAAGCGCGCGACGACGGAGTCGTGGGAGGATGTGCGGTAGCGGGCGTGGACGTCCTGGGGGACAGATGAAGGTAGAGCGTGAGGAAGTGACAAAGGGCTTACCATGGTCATTGTGTAGAGTTGTCGTAGGGATGTCATCGTTTTGAGGAGTAGGACCACCAGACCACCGCCTTCTACCGTTTCGATTGTCCGCGCGAGCAGGTTGGGGGTTATGGCTTCAAAATCTTGTAGTACACACATTCCATACGTGTTTCCGAGTATCTTGTGCGATTCCTTGTAGTACCTATCATAGCGAGCGTAAGAGACGGAAAAGACAGTCGATGAATGACTCACGTGTATCGTATATCCGTTACTGTTACAAAAATCTCGAATGGGTTTTGCTCGTTGGGCTCCCGAATGCCGCGTTTTACATCTCGTTTTATCTTGGCTTCGCGCTTTTTCCGATGGCTACATCAAGGGGTAGGCGAACGAGAAAGAGCTAAGAAGATGAATGCAAGACGAGGCAAGGCAGTGGAGCGTTGACGATACCTCGTGAATCCGAGTTCCTTTTTGTAGCACCACAACACAGACGGTCTTGCCGAAACGCGGGCCTGCGATAACAGGTAGTGCAAATTTACAACCTGCAAGACCAAGCTGAGCATCGCCTCCAGCAAGACGGTGGGACGGTCGACGCACCTGGTCTCTGCCCTTGTCACCGACCAGCACGACAAACGAGCGGTGGTTTTTCTTGACATTGTTGTTGATCAGGATGGGGATGCGGGGGTCGAGCTGTTTGCGCATGCTCGGCGGAGAGGGCGATGAGGAGAGACTCGGTGATGGGTCGAGCAAAATTGTGGCAGAGATCTCCCACGCTCAATCTTATCTTATCTTGTAGCCACCACTCGTTTCGCCAGGCGAATGTCGGCTACATTCCCTACCCTTTCTCCTCTTGATGTCCCTACCCTGTCGGGCAGCTGGAAGCCGTTGGATTGGTCTCCCCTCTACGCCGTTTGGTGGGGGGTCCCCCTCGACGCCAATCTCGACATGCTCGTGGTTCCTGAACCCCTCAGCGAGCTTCTAGGTTTCATGGGCTACATCGAAGCTGACACCATTCTCATACGCGACGAATACAAGATCTTGTATGATAGGGCAACGCAATATCTCACGGCACGACCCACAGGCATTGTCGTCAGTGGCTCCCCAGGCACAGGTATGTTGTCTTGCTGGATCATGGATTTCCTATAGCCCTGACGCACGCCTAGGGAAATCGATCGGTCTCATCTATTTGCTGCGCCGCAGGATGGCGGATCGTCTCACAACCATGCTCACAGTCGGTATTTTAACATACATAGTCGCGCCCCAGGGTGCTTTCGTCCAGCCTTCGACTTCGGTGATAGATCTTGATATCCCTCGGTACAGACCCCCCATGTGGTCTTTAGTCGCCACGCGCAAGGGGGTGAGGGAACAACCCCACTGGGCGTTGGTTAGCAGCCGTGCATCCGCTATTCAAGCAACCTCCCCAGACATGTCGACTTACAAAGGGTGGAGGTCTAACAGATCCGCCCCTGTTTGGTGTATGGCGCCATGGTCTAGGGAAGAGCTCTATCGAGCGTGAGCGCGATATTTTTCCCCTTGCCTGTAGTCGGATTATCGAGCGTTACCTTGACAGATTACCACTTCAGTTCATCTATCCTAATCAACCAGACCAACAAGCAGAGATACGCCGACGCTTGGAAGACGCCATAACGACCTACGGGCCACACAGCGCCCGGACCGTCTTCGATGCGCTCCTTTCACCTGGTCGAGTATCCGCGAGTTTAGAGATCGCTCTAGGGAGCATTCACCGTGCAAATTTAACCAAGATACTCTCTGAAACTAAGGCCTCCCCTGACTCTGTGTTTCATAGTCTATTCACTGTTGTCAGAGTTGGGACACATGATTTTGACGACGATACCGTAGCCGTCCAGTTCTCATCTCCATACATCGCGACAAGAGTTCGTGAAACATTAAAAATGCTGGAATTTCAAGAAGCGCGGCACCTCATCCAGTTATACCAAATGTCCCCGGAAAGCGGCTCCTTGGGTGGCTGGGTCTTTGAATCCTACGCAAGCCAGATTATCTGCGGTAGAGGAATAGTCGATGACATACTGTCGCTCACCGAGATGGACAGGCTCAATCCTCGTAACCGCGCATCCTTTGCCTATACTCCCGCTGTCATGGAAGACAACGAGCTTGTCTTCACGAGTGGACTGGACGAGGAGTTGGAGGATGGCACAGGTGCCGGTTGGGATGATCTGAGTTTAGTTGCCAACGAAAGGGAGGTGTGCTTTTACAACACGATAAAGGAAGATGTCAAGCTCGATCAACGATACTACACGCCCAGTCGTTCTACTAATCCTCTGTTTGATGCGTTCTCTTTTGACATCATCTCGCGGGGGGGCAGGAGATTGATTACCATCAATCTTTTCCAAATGACTACGGCACAGAGCCATGGAGGATCCGCAAAGGGTTATGATGACGTTGCATCCCTTCGTTCCAAGGTGGAGAGGAGGGTCGCTATGGAGGAATGGGAATCGTGTGAGATACGCATTCGCTATATTTTAGTGGTGCCGTCGACACCGAAGCGGAGAGTTGTGTGGCACCTTCCTGGAGGTTGGAGCAATTCGAAGGTGAAAGGGCCTGTTTACGTTTTGCTCATACCCGTGCGTACACATGAAGCTTGAGCTTTGTTTAGAAGCTGAGTTATACGCAGCTACACTATGAGCCAAGCGCAACTAGGGCTTAAATTAGCAGGATGGCTTCATGATTAATGAGACTGATGTATGACTACGAGTGTAATTTGTACGCAATGCTCTGTTGTATATTGTTCACAGCTTTGAAGAGTATTAGCGAACGCTGTTGTTACTCGGTATGGAGCTATACTTGTAACTTAGCGATCGCAATGCATTGCTTCAGAGGGAGCCGTAGTTCACTCGGACCAATAATAGAATCAAGACCTGTGCACGTATAAAGACCTACATTAAGCCGAAGAGGGAATGTGAAATATAACAAGATGGGACACCTATAACAGCTCAACAGCTCCCTCACTTCCTCTAAGAACACACGCAGTGGATCGGTACAAGCTCAAAAACTAGCACAAAAGAATACACGGGATAACGACACACTAGTACTGGTTTGCCAAGTCAGCATTTGGGATTGCCGGCCCACGCACACGGGCATGAACTCGGATGTAGATTTCTCTGCAAACATAGCCGCATCTTCCCTCAAGTAGCTCTTATAATGCCTCATGCATATGCATGCATTTACAGACGCATCAAGAAGCTCGTGTCGATAGCAACTCAATGTCCTTACCAAACCGTCGTCTTCACTCCTTCGCGCCAGTCGAGCTTTCGACACACTTGCACATCCCAAATGAAAACGTATACACAAGCCCTATACGGTACCCCTTCACCCACCCAATCTGAACTCAACCAACCTCACAGCCGACGGCGTCGTCCCACTACTCCTCTCCTGATAAAACACACTCACAATCCCACTCCCCGCCCGACTCCTATCAACCGTAACCTCCCCAAACACATTCAACCCCCTCTCAACTCCATCAAACACCATCGTCCAGTCCGTATACCCCGAGCTCCTACTCGCGCTCACGACCCTCAAAAACGGGAGCACGACATACGCGTTGTCCTGGGCATCGAGCACGATCTGGGAACGCCCGACAGAGTTGAGCGCGAACGGGATTTCGGTCTTTGTCCACGCGCCGCTGGAGGACCGACGGACGTGGAAGGCACGGCCCGAGGCGATGCGCCCGGATTGGTAGGTCGAGACACACTGGCCGAAGCGGCCGGGGACGTAGGAGATGATGGTGTGCGGTTGGCCGGAGGAGTCGACTGTGAGGGACTCCTGGTTCATCAAGGCGTGGTCTGCGTTGAGAGGGTCTACGATCAGTCCGGGGGAGTTGACGTGGATTGGGTTTGAGCCTGAGGTTCCGACGGTTGTGCCGTTGCTGTTTCTCCATGTTCGGCCTTGGGTCGTGTTGTGAGTTTGATGCCGCAGTATATGCTCGTGTGGCGTACCTTTGTCATCCGAGTAGATGTAGATCGTATCGTGGTTCGTCAATCCACCGCTGCTACACATGACGCCGCCATTCTGTTCTCTCCAAGTTCCTGTAACATGGACCCTGCCGTTCCTATATGCGTATCCGTGGATGTACAAGTTCCTAGCAGAGCTTGTAACACCGTTGGTCGAAGTGTACGTTCCAGAGGCGGACGCCCATGAGCCAACATTCGACCATGTACCAGCCGAGTGATTGTATTCTGCCAACTGCGTCGCACCGTTCCCCGAAACACCAGACCGGTAGACGAATTGGAGAATATTGTCCGATGTAAGGACAAACTGAGGATAGGTCACCGTGCTTTAATGGATCCCAATAAGCTATATAAGCATTAAACTAAAAATGGCACACACTTTCCAATATTAAGGTTTCCAAGCGTCGTCGTGATGCCTCCAAACCTACTCGCAATCCAACTAGCATCACTCCCCGCCAATCCCCTCTCCGAGACCGTATAATAACTGGTACTACTATGACTGTCCATCGCAACATGTATCCTCCCATCTCCAGGGGACACACCGATCACCACCACATTATGCGAATCGTTCGTGCTCAGCTGGTGTGGCAACTGCAGGGTGCTCCACGAACCAGAGGGGAGCTGGCGCCGAGCGAGGACGGCGTAGCGGGAGGAGGTGTACCACGCGGCGTATTGGTAGTTGTTGTAGGTGAGGGAGGCGGAGAGCTGGAACGAGTTGACGTTGACGAGGCCATCGTAGGAGACAAAGTAAATGCCGGAGGAGTCCAGGAGGGAGTTGGAGACGAGGGATACGGAGGGGCCGGCGAGGGAAGGTAGGATGAGGAAGGACGAGAGGGTTGCAAGGAGGTATAAAAGCCTCAGAACCGTTACATCGAATGGCCGTAAGGACATCGTGCAGAATGAGGGGAATACGAGGGCCCGTTGGATGTGAGGTGGCAACTTGTAGTGGTTCGCAATCGCATCATACTCGGATTTTACGAACGCAGGAAGGCAGAATGTCGTTCCTTCTGTTGCACATGGACGGGAAAACCATTGAATGGACGTTTGGTCACAGGTCGAAGAAGACCTACGAGTTGTCGGGCTTGAATTGTCACGAGCATCGCTCTGCCGCTCGAATTAAGGGTTTGCAACACGCAAATGTTGTCGCCTTCTCCCTGGTCACGCATCCATACATACTAGCGTATTGTGTGTAACAGGTCTCAATATAGCTCTATCGATCGTCAAGCGGTGAATTCTGGAGCAATATTCGGAGGCGACGTCGTACATACGCCACGAATACGATGCATAGTGCGAGCCTTGCCTGGGGAGTGCATGCATGCGCGGCATAGATACTGCAGGAACAAAGACACTGCATTCATTTTCTGGGAAGTGTATTTGTACCCGCCACCCACCTCTGGTTGCAGGGGCGACACCCTATGTAAGGACCTACGTCGCAGCTTGTCGGCTTGATGTAGGTTCCTTGGCGTTGGCCAGTTACTGTAATTGACAAAAAAGGGTGTGTTCTAGCGACTAGCATGTGCGGATCCTGCTACGAGAACATGAGATTTGGACTGTGTAGTGCGCGTTAGCCCACGCACTCCTATACGCTGACAACGAATCAGCAACTCCTATACTGATATACCCAGAAATGGACCACACACCAACCGGGGCATGTGAGTAAAATCCGCCTTGACTAGGTCTGATGTTACCGTGAAAGAGTCTTGAGTAGCTTGAGTTATTGTAATGCATTTCGTAAACATAACTTGGCTTGTTTATTCCCTATGCATGTGCTCAATGCGAATGAACGGAACACCGTTGTCCTGACAATGTACACCGCCAAATCATGGAATCTTACGTCGAAGGGGAAACGACGACAAAGAAGGACGATGTGCTGCGATAACCCAACTTATACGCGCCCATGTTGCTGGCAGGCCTCTTTCTCACCTTCTTTGCACGGTCTGTCGCTTCTCCTACACCCATTTCTGTGCCCAGTAGCACTATCCCAAGCCCAATCTGCGTCGTCTCTGCCGCCATCACGGCTTCTGAGTGCGATCCCACCAAGTATCGAACGATATTCGACATCCTGTATAGCTGCCTGGGTGTCATAATCTTATGCACCCACATCTCGATTCATCCCAATATACCAGATCAAGATAGCTCGTGTCTGGAGGTATTGTGGTTGACGTTTCGAACGACGTTTTATGCCACGACCGCCCCGGAGATGGTGATCCTGTGGGCCATGCGACAGAAGATTATGGCAGGGAGAATCGCAAAAGAGAATGAACGTGAGCGACAACGAACGCCAGATAAAGACAATGCTGATATTCAAAAGATCGCGGGTGGACACAGACTCACGAGTTCTTTGTTCAGATGGGAGGATTAATCCAACGCACCAGACACGAAAAAGAGGTCGTCTATCAAGTGGCTGGCGTCACAACGGGGAAGGAGGGGCCTGTAAACTGGGATGGCATTAAAATCCCCCATATCCCAGAAAAAGAGATCAGGGACCGCGGAAAGGGTGACGTCCTCGCAAAAGCCATTGTCGTTGTCCAAACCACGTGGTTCGTCGCCCAGTGCATCGCTCGGCATGCGCAAGGTCTCGTCCTAACGGAGATCGAGCTGGTCACACTTGCGTTTGCTACATTGAACGTGGTCACGTACGGGCTGTGGTGGGATAAGCCGCTGAATGTCGGGTACCCGATCTACTTCGACGAGGAGGGGAACCGAGTTGATGGTCCGCGAGCGACAATCGGGACATCAGAAGGGTCGTGGTATGGAAAGATCTGGAGCAGTATGAGGCTGAAGGGGAGCGTGGAGTTGAGCTAGAGAGACTCTATCGAGACACATGGAATGAAGAAGACAATCTGGAAAAAAGTGTTTGCCGCATCATTTCTGGCCGTCTTTGGTCCTCTGTGGAACATGATGCAGGAAGAAGGCTCAGGGAACCATCCGACAAGCGTTCATCCATTCTACGTAGCACGAATGGACAACGACGACTATGCCCTCGCGACCATTTGCAGTTCGGTCGTCGGGATGGTTTTCGGGGCAATTCACCTGATTGGATGGAATTTCCAATTTCCGACGATCAAAGAGCTTTGGCTGTGGCGGGTTTCGTCGCTTGTCCTCGTCATGCTAACTACGGCTACGTTGGCCATTGCACACCAAAAACTGCGCATCAAGGCCTTGGAATATACAGGATTCGTATTCGTTTACCCACTTCTCTTTCTTGGGCCTCCGCTCTATTTTTCTGCGCGGATAATCCTCCTCTTTCTCTCTTTTTTCACTCTTCGCGCTCTTCCCGAGTCTGCCTATCAGGTCGTAAGGTGGACGGGGTTTCTTCCCCACATATAGTTACGCTCTACCCGTACGCTCGTTGGAACCCTTCACCATCCGTATCTTTGTTAGGTATCCTGCTTTACTGGTCAATGTTTGACGTCTTCGAGCACTCTTTCTTCGCATATATTTATTTAAATGCACGCTTTGGCTTAAAATGCATGGGCGAGTTGATTGTGGGGCATCTGGCAATGGAATACTTTTCCCCGTAAGTCCAGGTTGACCTACGCGTTCCCTTCGTCTTGTGTACCTTTACATTCAATATAAATCCGTGGTGACAACATAGTCAATGATATTCACGACTGGTGGGTACGCTCATCAGGAGTGACGGGCTCATGTACACAGAACTCAGGGGGTGTAGTCGTAGCATTGATAAACAGCTTGCGACTCTTATGTGAGCAAGTATGAGGCTGGCACCCATTTTGGAATCGAATGGACGCCACTAGATACTGACTAAAGGAGGAAGAACACGAAATGTCGATATTGACACCACGATACTGAATTGGATCCCAAGAGCAATGACGCATGTAATCATATGTCGTGACCTTGACGCCCAATCAGACGCCCAATCAATGAACATAGGGTTATGGTTCCATGAATAGGCTGAGGAAATGGATTGGCGATGAGGCAACTCTGCACGCACCAATGTTCTTAGCGGGACTATTCCTCGCTGCACTTGCACGCGCTTTCGCCTCACCCGTGCCTGTTACGGTCCAAGGGAGCACAATCCCAAGCCCTGTATGCGTCGTCGCTACTGCGATGACAGCTTCTCGATGCGATCCCACTCGAACTCGGACGATCTTCGACATCTTGTACAGCTGTATTGGAGTCATCTTGCTGTGCACGTATATTTCGATGCATCATAATATTCCGGACCAGAACGATTCGAGCGCGAAGGTGATGTGGCTGAAGATCCGAGCGACATTGTATGCGTTAATTGCCCCCGAAGTGGTGATAATGTGGGCTATTCGACAGAGAATTATGGCGGGGAGGATTGCGGAGGATAATAAACGTGGGTGACAGCTAATAACAATAATATGCTGTTGCTGACCTGTAGCAGATCGCCGGTGGACAAGAACCCATGGGTTTTTCATCCAGATGGGAGGCTTGATGCAACGTCAGGGCAATTCGGCTTATATGGTCCTATGCTATGAACAGGTGGGGGAGGAGACTATGATACCAGATATCCCGGAGAAGGAGATCAAAGATCACGGGAAAGGGGACATACTCGCAAAGGCCCTCGTCGTCGTCCAAACCACCTGGTTTGTCGCTCAGTGCATTGCTCGCCACATTCAGGGCCTCGTTCTAACCGAAATCGAGTTGGTAACACTCGCATTTGCAACTCTGAACGTGATTACGTATGGGTTGTGGTGGGACAAGCCACTGAATATCGAATACCCGATCTATTTCGACGAGAATGGGGTTCGAACTGATGGGCCACTGGCAGGGGTTGAGAAGGGAGAGGTGACGGGGGAGGGAGAGGTGAAAGAATGGAGGGGAGTATGGTATCAAAGGATTTGGGAGAACGCGAGGGTTTACGTCACAGGATGGGGTGCAGCATGCCAGAGCGTTTGGAACAGAGTATGGCGAGGCTGGATAAGTGGTTGGGACACATATGGTCTATGGGCGGTGATTACTGTGCCATTTTTGGCTGTCTTTTCTCCGCTGGCAGACATGATGTCAGTCAAAAGCACAGAGAACAGGCCGACGAGCGTTGACCCATTTTATGCTGCAGTGATGAGCGATGAAGATGAGTGGCTGGCGATTGCGTATGGTTCGACGATCGGGATTCTTTTTGGTGCGATTCACCTCATCGGCTGGAATTTCCAGTTCTCGACGACCGCAGAATTGTGGCTATGGAGGGTTTCTTCGCTCGTCCTCACCATCATTCCGCTCTTCCTCGCAGTCGCAGCTGCATTTATCTTTGGGCATGAGAAATTCGACGTCGACTTTCTAGGTCTCATTGGAGCTCTGGTCGGCTTTCCAGCCATGTTGCTTGGCGGTCCTCTCTACTTCGCCGCTCGCATCATCCTTCTCTTCCTCGCATTCTTCACCCTTCGTTGCCTTCCCGAATCAGCCTATCAGAATGTCAAGTGGACAGAATATGTCCCTCATATCTAACTTGATCTTATCGGTAAGTTTCTTGCCTAGCCTTTTACAGATATTAAGCTAATGCATACGTCGCATTTCTGGTCTATTAGTTTATATCCATAAATTCTACTCCGTCGGGTATATCTGATTCCCATTAGGGTGCACTTACGGACTGAATTCTGACTGTCGAGGCAATGTGTTATCCGCCATCGAGCGTACAAGTGCTACTAGAGGCCTTACTTTTTCTGCTTCTATTGTATTCTTCTGCCCAATATACCCCTATTTCACAAATTCTACGCAAAGTGATGTGGCACAACCCCTATGTTTGGTATACTATAGCTCCAGATCTTTGATTAAAGCAATAGCGGACCATGGGAGGACAAGATGCCAAGAGCAGCGCCACTCGCCTACAACTACTGAAATTTCCTTCGTGTCTTCTGTTACTACTTTCTACGTCCCATGTCGCCACTAATCTATACTGACTTCAATTTAGCGGTTCATTCTCTCTGACCTTCTATCCCTTTGAGAGAAAGGGCGTAAGCAATAATTAGTGCAAATAGTTCGTGTCTCCTTACGGATTTTAAGAATGCTGAATTGAATTTACAACCAGGGTTCACTAACCCCGCGGACTCAAATGCAGTCTCTCCCCCTTTGTGCTGAAAAGTTTTCTGTTGCGTTCGATGCAAGGACCAAATCCAAAAATGAACGAATGAGGGAAGAATGGAAATTTGTTCAGTACAGTACGTATACTGGCCATGTGAGATGATCCCTTCTATTCTTGATACCGCGAAGCTAGAAAATTGAATACAGGGCAATGTCCTCTTCCTTCTACAAGCGCGCAAGACGAACCTTCCGGGATCACTCTGACGTCCAAGACCAAAGGAGCACTTCACTCAACTCTTTCGGCAGGAAAAACGAACATAATACAAGGTAGTCTGAGAAGCGCTATTTGGTTCCCCAAAATGGTTCTACACGTCAATTTACGTGCCTCTTGCGTGCCTTGAGTAGTTGGCGTGTTACCACACCGCTTGTGCTAGCACCCTCATATTCTTGGGCTTCCTATAGCGCTCCTTCACGAGAGTAATGAGGGAGAAATGCAGCATTTAGGAAGTGGTAATTATTCTCTTGGAGTCATTACATTAAAGAACTAACGTCTTCATTTGTCAACGCAGGATTCAGCCTTATCGTCCACTAGGAATAGACCCGCATACAGACGGACATCATCCTTCAAATACCTTGCATATATACTGTCCAATTACACCTATCTCCTTTATTCCGCTCCTCGTCTCGGATTGTTGGCTCCTTATCCATATGGTCCCTCAGCAGATTCCTACACAGATCTTGGCTGTACCGGTCGAGTACATCCTCTGTCTTCACGCCCCACACCCTAGCATCAACACCGAACTAAGGACAGTAGCTGCTAGCTGAAAGAAGTCACAACAGTCCGCTTGTTGATCGTGGTTCTCTCGCCAGTCGTCTCCGAGTCCTGGATATGGGTAGACATGTCAGATATGCCTATCTGACACCCCTACAGTATGTCTGGCCCAGATCACTCAATGCAGAGATGACCTATGGTTTTTGAATGCCCTGAAAACCCGGCATTTTTTGCGTTGTGAAGCGTCACAGAGGTGGCCGTAATTGATTGTGTATGAGCCGAGATGAGTGTAAGCCAACAACTAATTCCTCTGTTAATCATCAGATGCTGAATAGCTACTCGTTCTCCAGATGAACTGCAATTATCTGTCACACCCTGTGAGGCTCTGCTGGCAAGCTGGGTGTAGGGTCTGAGCATGAAATTCACGTGCTAATATGATAGCCCCAAACTGTTGAAAATTACTCATCAGCTGGATGCTATCATACACTTCTAAACTTGCCATTTTGGGCGTAGTGGCCTTAGATTGGATTTGTGAGAACAGGGAGTACACGTTATATTTTGGCATAGCTTGCATATATTAATATTCAAATGACACAATTGTATGACTGCAAGTGTTCATATGCATAGGATACCCCGATGTTGATCAGTACATAGGGAAGGATGCGTGTATAATATGGCCTGTACCAGTAGTGGTACAACAAGCGAGGATTGAACTAAAGGGATAAAGCTCGAAGTCAGTTAACCCATTGAACTTGAGTGTCAGTGAGTCAAGGAAGCACAGACTGCAGGCAGACTGAGGCACAGAGGTACACACCAAAGAGCTGGCTGTTTATAGTAATTCTATACACTAACTGTATAGATTTGTAAGTGTATGTGTATTTCTCCAGTGAGGCCGCTTGCCTGCACCTTCTACCAGATTTTATCCTTCTTTGTCTTCCTGTCCTGCTCTGCCATCTTGAGCCCCAAAGAAGGTGAATGAGAAGAACTTCTGAAAGATACACCCATACTAAATTGACTACTTCTAATAATTTTGTTTCCTTTTTCATGCAGGATATCCTTATTGTCTAGTAGGAATAGATTCATCTATGCTACACCAACTCCTCAAACTATCTTCATATATGCAACGCAATCATGCCTACTTGCTCCAACTTTTCTAATCTTTATTTAGCCACACTCATCAAGTGCTTTCCTCCATTGCCACACTTCACACCCATTCTGTCAAGGATCATATCCTTATTCCTTATTTATTCCAATATTTATTCTCATTTTCTTTTTTTTTCCCAGGTGCCCAAGGACCATGTGACTGTTTACTTAATCCAGATTAGATTAGATAACATCTTGATCACATGATGCATTACCTTTTGAGCCACCTTTGGAAATCCTGGGCATCGAGATATTCTCAGTGGTATCATTAGTCTTGGAGCCATCATCCCAGCTCACTGTTACAGGACAACTGACCAACAAGGGATCTTGTAGAAGAAGAGTCTCAGTGCTGGGGTTGAGCATACTCAGATGATGGTGGTATCAGTCTAAGAGACAGATGGATTGATCTGGGGAGCGAAACCCAGAGATACAAGCCTTATATACATGAAAGTTATATGTACATATTTGTTATTATTTGTAGTACATTGACTAATCAATCTACCAGCCTGATGAAAGTCATGTGACTACTTAGGGGTCCAATAGTACCATGTACATAACTAGGAGTATTCTAGGATATTCTACAAGGTACAACATATGATGTAAGTCATGATGTAATCAGAGATCTACCAAGAGTTCTAGAGTATTCTGGAACCAACTAATGAGGTCATAATAGATGATGACTAAAGGATGTCGATGAAAGGTATGGAATACAGTAAGCACTTATACTAGTGCATTATGAGTAACTGCTCAAGGTGTCTAGCAACACTTGAGGGATAGCCTAAGGGTTAACCACTCTGGGCGCTTAAGGCTTGACTAGCACTTAAGGTAAGAGGGTGTCTATGAGATAGCCACTAAGTAGTAGTAACTCAGTATATCTAAGGCTTATAACCAGCACTTAGAATAAAAGAGTGTGAGAACATATAGGAGTGTTACTACTAGGGCATATAACATAACCTAGAAGGTGGTAGCCACTTATAATGTCCAAGGTAAGATAGTTACTTGTGATATAAGGGCAACCAAGGTTAACAATAAGCGCTAAGAAGGCATGAGGCACTAAGAAGGAAGGGGTAATTGGATGTTGATGATATAATCATGCAACAAATATGACCAAATATGGAAAACCATGACACTCACAGCTTATCTCTACCCAATAGGATCTTAGTGATACTGGACACTGGTGATGTCATTATGAAGTCATAGATAGATACCTATAGAATAGTCTGGAATAGTGTAAACATGTACATATGGCCTTGGTAAATATATAAGTGGGTGAGGTTGGCTCTGAGGGTTTCCTCAGTTTCAACCTTGTTTACTCTGCCAAGCTAGCTTTGTCTCAGAGACTCCAGTGCAATCTGAACTAACAGGCTACTAAGAGGTGAGTAAGCATCGTTAGGATTCTTGTATCTATCTCGTCTCCCCTGCCAGCTGGTAGTGAGAGTTTTTGCAACCATGCCACCAGTGATACCTGGGCACCACTGTGTGAGTGATCCCTTGTAGTAGGCCCATCTGATAACATGTAGGGATGTGCGCCGAGTAGAGTAGTCTCTCCTTTGTTTCTATTTATTTGTCTCTGGGGCCCAGCGCCCTTGTCGCTGACATATCCCATGCTTTCCCTTCACCAAACCACCACACAACCAGCGGACCCACGTCTATCCCGCCAATTTTGTATTCAGTAATTGAATCGTGTCCGCGCTTTTTGACATGCCATTGAATGAACCGCACGCGAAGCCGTAGAACACGGTCAGGTTGGAGCTGACGACTGGACTCTGGAATTTGAACACCGGAGGGTGGGTACTAAGATGGCTTTGCTAGTGGCGACAAAATGTCCCTCCATTCATCTCACACAAGACCATGGATGAACATACCTTCTTCTGTGCAGCAAAATGCTACTCAGAAGTACGTATGCTATTCAAACACAGATTCCGTTGCCTGAGGTAATGGATTTTGGATTTAGATCGTCAGCAGTGCCCTTTGATATTTTTTTATATTGAAGTCCATTAGGTAAAGGCGAGAATGACAGGCCACTCTGATCAGAACGAGTGTAAGTCTTCTACGCGTGCATAAGTGGTTTGTGTTCGTCTAATCACCTCTTGTCCGGGCGGATGGTGCACCCTATAGAGCTGCAACTGCAAGAGCAGGTCCACGAAGCTTGAGTATGGTGCTCTGTATAAATCCTCTAGAGATCCAAGTCCCTCACCAGTCACAGCGACGTGGCACTGGTCCAGCGCTAAAGTATGAAAGAGTTAGAAAGTTAAACCTACGCTTTCATACTTTACTGCTGTACTCAGCCTGCCATTGTGAGGATGCCCACGCCAGCTGAAATTCGTGCGACTTGTCTCGCCTTATATTTTCTTTTGGAGCTTTCAAAGTTCTTTGGCTTTGACATTGCACGCGTGAAGTATGCTAACCTGAGGGAGTAGCCGTGGTGAAAACTAGTGTGGCATCGCATTCTCCGTATATTTTGATTGTAGCTGGGGAACGCAGAGACCGCGAACGGGAGGGGTTTTGAGAGTGGGGAGTAGGTGCTTTATTATCATTACACGTATGACAAACTATAGCTACAATACAGAATACGACAAACGCAATGGGGTTTAGAAATACAGAATACGACAAACGCAATGGGTTTTAGAAATACAGCGTGGTATCATGATGAGTGGTGATTATATGAGTACATGGGAGTGGGATGGAATGAATAAATATGAGAGTAATTTGTGAAAGAAAAAGGACGAAAATCGGACCCGAAGAATTATGCATGATCAAGTGTATGAGAGGGGGTTGAGTTGGAAATAGCGCACAAAAAACGGACATGACGGAATACATTACCACGAACCCAGACCCTGATATTCATCCTTCACTCCACATCGTCGAACCAAGGATCTTTAAGCAACTCCTCCGCAGTAGGCCTATTCTGAGGATTGAGTTTCAAACACCTCCTTACAAAATCCGCTGTCGCTTTGATATCTTTATCAGACTCGATGGCCGAACACTCTTTGAAAAATACTTCAATGTCCACATCAAATATCGTAGGATCTTTCTTTAGCCGACCTGCGTAGACGGGATGTGGGGGAAAATTAGAGTAAACGAGAGTGAGAAAGAACGGACGTACAATTTGACTCGAAGTACGTCGCAGCTTTGGAACTAGCGTTCAGCTGGTCAGCCAAAAAGTCGTCCTTGCTGAACAAGATCATCTGATATAACATGTTCTCAACGGGATTCAAGTCGAATTTCTCGTTAAACCCGAACTGGAATAGTCTATCTGCAGTGATAAACTCGTAAGCCTGCATATATGATAAATTAGAAGTGGGTTAATCCCAATATAAAAGAAGGAACGAAAGGGCATACCAAGACGCCAAAAATCCAGATATCAATTTCCTTGTTCCACGGACCTCCAAGCCACAACTCGGGTGCTCGAAGTCCAATGGGCGATATTTCTTTAACCAGCTTATTTTTACTTGGCTCAGGTCGAGATACCGGTTCCGCTGAGCGCATATAAACACAACTCATCAAACATTCGCTGATGATTGCGATGCTTACCACGACCAAAATCGCTGATGAGGAATGTGCGTTTCATTGCTTCTTCCATCGATATCATGGGTAGTGGCTGGGACACGGCAACTTGCACCATCCCAGTCACGGACCTCTCTGGAGGATGGCGTCTTGGAGGATCACGGGCAAGGAGTCTGTCAATCTCCTCTGTCGACAGCGACGTGTCGAAGAAGACATTGTCATGTTTCAGATCTGTGTGCACGTACCCGCATCTGTGGGCATGGGCAACACCACGGAGGACATGAAGGAGCGCTCATTTGGCGAGTGCAAAAGGGATCGGGGGCATCAAGTGTTTTTGAAGGGAGTGGAAGTCTCCACCTAGTACGGGAGTGACCAGGCAGATGTGTTCTCCAGAATCGCGCTCGGGGAGGGTAAATTCGTCGAGCAGTTTGATGCAGTGCGGAGAGGGGGCCAAGCGGTGATGAGGTTAGTTGTTGGAGTGCATCAGGTTCGAATAAATCCCCTCTCTTGATGAATCGCGTATAGTATCCTGTCAAGGCCTTTATCGCGACGTAATTATCGTTCCTATGGAAAGGCGCCATTAGAAGGTCTGCCTGCCTACGGTCAAAGCGGGTCACTCACTTGAGGTCACGAGCCAACCACACACTAGATTCAGCTCCCCAACCCAACTTTCGTTTGAGAACGTATCGCGCTTCCGGTCCAATTGCCTCTTCAAACTGAAAGTCGGGCCATCCGCAGCCATCGTCAGTAGCTAGACCTAGCGGCTCTTCAACGAAGCTAAATTCGACACTAGGCTTGCCTTCCTCGTCAGCTTTGAACCATTTCTGGGCGCGAGGGGGATTTGGTTTCGTCGGTTCCGAGTTCACAGCGGCTGGCTTAGCGGATGCGTAACGGATCCTACTGCAGCAAGAGATATAGTGAGGAGAGACCAGGTGACGAGAACCTCGGGAGAGAGTGCGAACAAGTAGACGCGACATGTGCATGAAGAGCATCGTCAAAACAAGATTCGTGAGTCAGACGGCAGCGCTTCCGGTGGGTCCGCTGTTTACACGATTTACGTCACGGTAGCTCGCGCAAGCTCGTAGGCAAGTCCAAGCTAATACATCGTGGTGAAGAGACAAGCGCCACACAACGCGTCGAGAAGGGATAAGCGCTGGACGATTGCGACCTCCAATCACGGCCAAACACCACTGGTGGTGAAAGGGACCCGGGCCGGGCGCTGCCGGGTTCTTCAACTTCGCGTTATTCTGGTTTTGATCCACCCCACCAAGTCCCAGAGTGAGCAAGGAAACTTGCTTCAACGATATACAAACCAATGGAAACCCTTTTGGTGCTGCTTCACTTTTGCTGCGAACGTGAAAGGTGGTAGACCGCAGGTTGCAAACCCATACGCTCCTCATACTTGCCTTATTATTGCAAGCAAGCTGAATGAATACTAATCCGTCCTAGTAATCTAAAATAGGTCTTGGAAGATGAATATATTCACAGCATTAAAGAAGGTACCAAGGGAACCGCTTTAACCTCAACACATCAACGTCATGGACCAAGGATGAACAGAAGCTGCCCTTTACATACACTCGTACGCCTTTTTCTGGATACCTTCCTTCCCTTTCTTTGTTCGTTCGCCTCTTCCTAGGACTTCTTGCATTGTTCCTCGCAGAAGCGGGAGCCTATATTCGTATACTTGGATGTGCTACCTTTGGTCGTTTTTACACATATGCAGGTTCGGTTTTATCTCCAAGCTCCGTGTAGGAGAGTAAATCAGCCCCTTTATATGTAAATAGTCAATCTCCGACTCACATTCCTTAGAGCCTTCTTCTAGTTGCTGACCTTGATCTCAAACTCAATTTCTTCCTTGCGTTATCCCACATCCACCAAACTCTAATTCCAGGAATTATTGGGGCATCGTGCTCCAGTCGCTGATGTGCTTCCGGACGGTGGTGATGTTGCCATCACTAGACGCCAGGGCATGTCAGCGCTTCTGAGTTGGACGGCCACCTTCCAGTGCAGCGCAGAAATCTCCCTTGGAATTGGTGACCTGAGCACTATCGATGGGGTATCCTTACCTACTGAATGTCGCCTCAAGTTCCACAGTGGGCCCACAATGACGGCTGGTGCTGGTGGTCGTCTTCGTATGGGGGAGAGTTTGCATTGTGAGCTTTAATGCTATCGTGTGTTCGAGAGACTCGACCCCACGATAGCACTGCCTGCGAAATCACACTGGGAATCCTCGCAGTAGTCGGCAGGAAGGCGTGTTAATGGCGATCGGTTTAACGGTAACTGCTGCATACCGATAAACTAGACTTCGTTTCTGCATTGAGGACATTGCACCAACGACGGACTAGTTCGTAGTTGCTAGTGGCTATTACTGGGCACTGAAGTGCTCCTACGTTGAGGTGCGTTGATCAAGTCACATCAACTAGTCTACAAGCTCTCACGATGGGTGTACACAAGGCATCTATTTAGCATAGGACGAAATCATTGTTTGAATTTACCTCACCCACAAACGATTTCGGGCTGAGTTCGACAGCGTCAAGTTGGTGCCATTGGTGCCGCATGTCTGTCAGGCGTCCGTCAGCCCAAACCTGTGCGCTATCCGCAGAAATATGTCCACCCCCAGAAGATTCACAGTACAGCTCGTGGGTGATGCGTCTGACATTTGACGGTCGTTATGCGCCACTCGCTGAGGTGCGTCTATGAGAAATCTTTTTTTAGCTTTCCTGCTCACAATGATAGTGATGTGCTGAATAAAACTTATTGAATGACTGGTTTGGTGATGAGTATCCAAGTCCAAACCAGGCATTCAAATCTCCTTATGCGCCTTAAGTATCCGGACGAGTGTTTGACATACAAGAGATGGTGACTTGTGTGTTATCGCGCATATGATAGTAGCTTTAGCGGGGCAAAGGACTTTCCCCTGTTGCAACGTGCCTTGACCAGCCTTTTTGTGGTGATAATGATAATATCTGTTCTTATTGTTGTAGCACTGCTGAACGAAATCATCACTGGGATAAAGATCCTGCTATACGAAAGCACTGATGACATGGTACGCTAGCCCATGAGGTGCCGCATTGGGTTTGGTGTGTCCATGCATACTCAATAGAAACATTATCTCGTTTTAATGTCTCATTTTTTACAAACGTTGTCTCGCACGAGAGATCATGCAGATACATGTCGCTGAAGAAGTTGTATGCAGGCTTATTGACAATAAGGCTAGAATAGGAAATACATATAAACCCGCACCAGCGAAGGAGACCAGAGTGCGCGCCCCAGACCCATGCATCTACACTCCTCAGCGAGATGCTATTGAGCTCATGTTAGCTATATTTTTTACGGGTGAGGAGCTAGAGCAATGCTAGCAGCACCGTCAATGGACTCAAGAAGGATGATATGTCGGATGAGAAATAGGACATATATCTGGCATATGAGTACAATAAGGACAAAAAACAATGTGCGCAGCTGTATTTATACATATGACGAGGAACACTGCGTTGCTTCTGTTGCCGGCATCGACTTGTGAGTACGTCCAAATTGAAACCGGTGCGACTTGTAAGAG
This sequence comes from Volvariella volvacea V23, assembly GCA_000349905.1. Classification (NCBI taxonomy): domain Eukaryota; kingdom Fungi; phylum Basidiomycota; class Agaricomycetes; order Agaricales; family Pluteaceae; genus Volvariella; species Volvariella volvacea. Next base: position 53,354 of record KB722766.1, read on the forward strand.
GGGTGGGTTCGATGGACACGAACTGATAAACAGGACAAGGCGTAAGCTTAACATTTGTGAAGAGTAGGCAAAACATACGAATAGTTTATAATCAGATATGGGGAATATAATCCGTCCATTTGACATTTTGGTAGGCAGATTCGGGAAGGCAGCGAAGAGAGAAGAATGCGAGGAAGAGGAGAATAATGCGAGCGGCAAAATACAGAGGAGCGCCGAGAAAGGCGGTTGGGAAAAAGAATGCTAGTCCAATGCGGCCTAAAATGTTGGCATCAAATCTTTGGCGTGTAAGCGCTAATGCGAAGGCAGTCGCGAGGAAGAGGGGAACGATGGTGAGAGTGAGTGAAGAAGCTCTCCATAGCCAAAGTTCTGTGATGGTCGAGAATTGGAAATTCCAGCCAATGAGGTGAATGGCGCCGAAAAGGACCCCAATCACAGAACCGTAAAAGATTGCAAGCTTCTCCTCATCTTCCCCCACTATCTTTGCAGCATAAAACGGGTGGACACTTGTCGGTCTGTTCTCTAGTGCTTCGTCTGCCATCATGAGCCAAAGGGGGAGAAAGACAGCGATGAATGGCACAGCGACCACCGCAGATAATCCATAATCTTCACAGGAATTGCTCCAGCTTTGCTTCGCCCTCTCCCAAGCGTTCTGGTATGCTTCATCCCATCCCGCGATGCGGCTCCTCACAGACCCCCAAACCCTTTGATACCATACTCCCCTCCACTCTTTCACCTCTCCCTCCTCCGTCACCTCTCCCTTCTCAACCTCTGCCAGTGGCCCATCAGTTCGAACCCCATTCTCGTCGAAGTAGATCGGGTATTCGATGTTCAGTGGCTTGTCCCACCACAACCCATATGTAATCACGTTCAGAGTTGCAAATGCGAGTGTTACCAACTCGATTTCGGTTAGAACGAGGCCCTGAATGTGGCGAGCAATGCACTGAGCGACAAACCAGGTGGTTTGGACGACGACGAGGGCCTTTGCGAGTATGTCCCCTTTTCCGTGATCCCTAATCTCCTTCTCCGGGATATCGGGTATTTTGGTCTCTTTTACGATGTATTCATTGCATAAAACCTCATATGTTAAATCCTCTTGACGTTGCATCAAGCCTCCCATCTGGATGAAAAATCCATGGGTTCGCGTCCACCGGCGATCTATCATTGGTCTGCATCAGCATGCTATGGCTAATAGCCATCACTCACGTTTGTTCTCTTTTGCGATTCTCCCTGCCATAATCCTCTGCCGAATCGCCCACACTATCACCACTTCGGGGGCGATCAACACATACAATGTCGTTCGGATTTTCAACCACATCACCTTCGCCCTCGAATCATTCTGATCTTGAATGTTATGGTGCATCGAAATATACGTGCACAAAAGGATGACTCCAATGCAGCTGTACAGGATGTCGAAAATCGTCCGAGTTCGGGTGGGATCGCATCGAGAAGCTGTCATCGCAGCAGCAACGACACAGATAGGGCTTGGCATGGTGGTACCGGGTACGGTCACAGGCACAGGTGAGGCGAAAGCGCGCGCAAAGGCGGCGATAAAGAAACTAGCAAGGAACATGAGTGTGTGCAGATTCGCTTTGCTTTTCCCTTAGTTTCTTATGTTCCTCATTTGTCAAACTGTAATCCCATGTCTATCGATTGGGCGTCTGATTGGGCGTCACGATCGTGCCTTATGACATTTTGGCGTTTGTTCACGTCATGACCCAAAGTGTTTGAAAACCAAATTGTGACATTCCACATGTTGCCTGTCGACGGTCCGGCTACTCTCATCGAGTTTTGATTCAACTAGTAAATAATATTTCAGACAGATGTGTCTATAACACGTGCTGATTTGCTTTCTAATATGCCGCGGGAAAGCTACTATTGTGCCTAAGCTACTCGTATTCAATTCTACTGACCCAATTACGCTTTCTACCTCCTCGTCTCTTGCACAGCTCCCCCCCAAGGTAATTCCCCACATGTTCCGATGCACAGAGCGTAGACTACACAGGGATAGTTGTGACAATTGACCCACACATGGCGTTGATAATGTGTACGAGCACGCATGCTCATTTTAACATTTGGACCTCCGTGCACGGAACAGGTCAAAATATCAAGAACTCACGTGTTTAGAAGGGAATTTGGTTGAGCCCTTCTGGAACCGAGCTTTTTGAGCCCTGTGCCGACGGTTAGAAGTTGGAGCCTGGAAGGTATACACTCGCTCAGATTGCACCACCGCCATGCAAGAGTTTCAGAAACTGCAAGTCGCCATTGCCAATGCTATTGAGTCGCGGCATGCATACGTGTACATGAGTGGGTGATGGGCATGTCGGGCTTCATCGTAGCTATTCTGTTGCAAGAAGAACCCCTGCAAGAAGCATTGAAGAGCAAAAAGCCACTAGTTGTGTCCGCCACACAGACACGATAGTCGGACTTCAACAGTTCGTCGTGTTAGCACGCGCGCTGCTGAATGCGTTATCGTGGATGTAGCTCGAAATTCACCTAGATACTCTTCCATATTCCATAGTCGCATAAGGTGTTGCAAATCTAGGCTGTCGAGGTAAAGGGATCCTTACTTTAAACCTATCGCCGTGATGAAAGGAATCAAGGGCAATTTTCACTGGCGCCACTGACGAAAAGAAGAGGAGGAATGGCAGGTCGTCGAAGAATTCTGAGATGGAACGCCTCAGTTTGTATGTCCTTGTTAAATTTCATTCATCTTCTCTTCTGCTTCCACGTCCAACATCTTGCACCTCCACCCTGCTTTACCATGTACATCCATCGGGACTCTACGCTGCAAACTGTCTGTCAACGGTTCAGCTACTCTCATCTAATTTCTATTTCACACAGAGATGCATTTGTAGCGCGTACCATTGGTTATGCCGTCGCCCTGCAGTACCAGATTTCATGGTATACGGCTCATGGAACTGTGCATACTTTTCCAGCTATTATACTTTGCTCCATTTGTCCCTCGATGCTGTTTAGGTTTCTGATACGCCGCGGGTAGGCTACTATGGTGCTCAGTTACTGTAGTCAACCCTACTGTAATGCTTAGCTTGGCCGCTGAGTCTAACTGGCCTACCTCCTTTATTTCCGGTCGCTTTCAATGATCCATTTATCCTCTGTATACTGATCCCAGTTGAAAGCTGGAATACGCATCCCAGAACTCGTGTCAGGGTATGTTCGTTCGGTCGCAGGGAATTTTGAGATTTCATGGGTTTGGGGGTTCAATGGATTTGCGTCCTGGGGATTCGGAGAGGGTAAGTCGCACCACTGTGCGATGTATTGTCGGCCAAGATGATAAGTCCTAATTTTGGCGTTGCATCAGCTGAAAATTCTACACGGCTGCGTGGTCGAGTGTCAAGGACCGGAAGCCGAGTTCCGAGTAACAGGTGCTAGATCTGGCCGGGAGCTGGGCGCACCACTAGGCGAATCATGTTTCCACCTAGTGCTGCATCTCGATCCGGGTTGTGAGCAACTGTGAACTGCCTGGAATTTGGCTTGTTCCGGTCGTGTGTTTGGTGGGTCTTGAAGAAAGGCATGTACGCCATCATTCGGCGTTGCGGGGCAGCTAAATTCTCTGAATGGACAACCCAGGCTAGACGACGTTGGGTTTAAGAAGCACGAGTTGTGACGGTGCGACTGACTGCTGCCGCCTCTGCAATGCCATATCGTCATACGAAGAAGATCATGAGACCTGAGGCCTGAGCGCTGAGCAGTCAACGCTTTCATCTTTCGTGTGAGTTCAACGAAAGATGAAGACGTTGATTCTGTTCATGTACAGGAAAGAATGCTTGTTGATTGGGTGGGCATGGGACGAGGCTTTTGCGTGCTTCCTTTTCACCAGGACGCTGATACCTTGGTTTTCTCCAGGTGCATGCGGTTATTCAGATGGTTTACCATCAACATCTTGTGAATCAGACTAGGAACTCGAGAATGGGGATTCCGATCGACTCTATAGCTGGTTGTCCAAGGCCCAGCCATCCGATTGGAGGCGCACTTCAATGTAGTAGCACTCGACCCCCTGCAGTCTCCATCCACAACGCCGCATCCCTTGCTATCATTCAAAGTGGATATTTGCGTTATCGTCCACTAGGAATAGCTCCACGAGTCACGCACCTCGGGTCTCCACTCATATATGCTGTATATTTGCCTCGATGGATTTCAGACCCTGACGGGTTTATGGCACAGACCCATGGCTTGTACGTTGCCCATTTACCATCCAATACTCTCCGCTTACGTCTCGCTTGCATTCTAGTCTCCCTGAGCACAAGGCCACTCGTTTGTGAGTAAGTTGACCTGCGACGGACCAGAAAAGCGTGGTGGTTGAGAGTGGAGTAGCGGAGTTATGACCCTGTATGGCAGGTGCATTCTGACAGCACTCCGTTTATGAGGTTGCTTTACGGCTCGACCGACAGACTGCACCAATGACGGCTACACAGTCTGTCGATCAAACTTTTCCGGAAAGCCCTTCTGCGCGTGGATATACACTGAACGACGCGTTTCTGGGACAAAAGCGTGACTAATTTGGGTGACCGCCAGTGTGACAGCACCATCTCCACCCATTCACCGCCAACCCAAGAGTGCTTCAATTGGACGCCCGGTACGCTCAGCTGCTCACATGTCCACCAGACAGAGTCACTGGGTCCACTCAGCACCCCAAACACGGCGTAATTCGCCCAGTCCTCTTCTCCCGCTCCCAGCCCATCTCTCACTTCTCCGGGGTTTCCGCATTAAGCCACGCTGGCTCCATCAAACGCCTCAAGACGAGGCAGGATGAGCGTGATTACGTCCAGAGCTAATGCTGGAAGCGCTACTCAATTAAAGTTGGACCGGTCCACATGGCTCTCGTGGCTCAGCCTGTCTGGGTTCGACTTCTCGGGATGGGACCATGTGCCCGCAGGCCGATGTGTCGTGAACTTAGTTAGACTTTAAGAAGGCCAGGTGGGGTGGGAGAGCGAGCAAGATTATCTTTTGACTCGCACGTACGATGCGGTATAGTGCGCTGTCGTTGCTCTTGTTGCTCCCGTTTGTCGACGCAGTTGTTACTCGTGAGTCTAGATTTTTCATTGTATTATGCTCTGAATTAATATAGTTACATAGGAACATGGGACGAGGCATATACCCTAGCCAACAACGCCGTCTCCCAGATGACGCTCGACGAAAAGCTCGGGATCGTCATCGGGACAGGACAGCTCAATTCGAATCGTAAGCTTTCTCCCTCTCTACTTTCTCTTTCCCAATTCTCAACTTCAACTTCGCAGGACGATGTGTCGGGGATACTACACCCGTACCCCGTCTTGGCATTCCCTCGTTCTGCATGAACGACGGTCCGGCTGGAATGCGACTCACCAAAGGCGTCACGGGCTTTCCTACTGGAATCAATGCTGCTTCGACGTTCAGCAGGAGGTTGATGGAGGCGAGGGGGAAAGCTCTGGGCGAAGAGTTTCGTGGAAAGGGCGTCCAGTACGTCGTTTCCGCTCACTACCCTGCTCTGTGACTGACGTGCTACAGCGTCCATTTGGGCCCTGCAGTAGACATTGTTTGTCCATATCTTCCCAACTACCTTTCCTTGCTTACATTCATCGTAGATGCGCAACCCCAAGATGGGTCGAGCATGGGAAAGGTACGCACATTTCTACTCCTCCCCCCTTGTCCCCACCAACTCTTCCTTCCCACACAGCTTCGGCCCAGACCCGTACCTCAACGGCGAAGGCGCCTACCACACCATCCTCGGCATCCAATCCACCGGCGTCCAAGCCTGCCTCAAACACCTCATCGCCAACAACCAGGAACACTGGCGGTACGGCCTCACCGCCAACGTCGACGACCGCACCCTGCGCGAGATCTACTGGTACCCGTTCGAGCGCGGCATCGAGGCCGACGTCGCCTCCGTCATGTGCGCATACAACCGGTTCAACGAGACGTCGAGCTGCCAGAATGCGGGCCTGCTCAGGGAGGAGGGGTTATTGCGGAAGGGCGGCTTCAGGGGGTACGTCGTCAGCGACTGGGGCGCGACGCATGACGGCGCGGCCGTCAACGCCAACAACGGGCTGGAGATGGAGCAGCCCGGGGACTGGATCGCGATCGGCGGGGGCGTCTTTAGCGGGAACAGGCTCAGGAACGCGGTGCAGAGCGGGCAGGTCAGGCCCGAGCGGCTGGACGCGATGGTGGCACGGGTGCTGGCGCCGTGGTACAAGCTCGGGCAAGACGAGGGGTACCCGGAGGTGAACTTTGATTCGCAGCGGCCGGATGGGAGCGGACCGAGGAATTTGGGGGTCAGTGTCAGGAGCGCGGAGCATACGGCGCTGGTGAGGGAGATTGCGGCGGCGTCGGCGGTGTTGTTGAAGAATAATAGGACGTTGGCGGGTGGAGGAGAGGGAGGGGGGCCTGGGCAGACGAGTATACGAGGGTTACCGGTAGACTTTAGCAAGATGAGGAGCATTGCTGTTGTTGGGCAGGATGCGAAGATGCCAAAGTTGGACTGCAATGATTTGAATGAGTGTAATGAGGGGACTATGAGCGTTGGATGGGGATCTGGGTCGAACTCGCTGGAGTTTATCGTCCCGCCAATTGATGCGATTACGACGCACGTGAGGCAAAATGGGGCTCAAGGAGCGGCGATTCAGTCGTCGTTGTCGAATGATTTGAATGAGGGGGAGAGGGTAGCAAGAGGCAAGGACGTCGCTTTCGTCTTTGTCAATGCGTACGTGGCGCTTCTCAACATTTGTTCACAACTGATGGGCGTTGTAGAATGAGTGGTGAGCTTGGTTTCTATAGCATCGTAGTCGGGAACATGGGAGACCGGAACGACCTCAACCTCTGGTGGCGCGGCGGCTCTCTCGTACGTCTCCTCCCTCTCTCAT